>JAEAOA010000378.1:0-142500 GCA_016746295.1 Potamilus streckersoni | reverse complement strand
CCTAGGATGGTGATATAATTACATGAGATATCGATGTATGTGATATTGTTGTCTACACCAGTGAAATTGAGGAACACAAACTTGGATTCACTACCACTGAATATAAAGGTAGTCAACGCCATTTTGCGACTTGGTGTGGTGACTGGGAGTTTTGAGTTCAATCTTATTTCGACGTTTTTAATAGCAGATCGCTTGACTCTTTGAATCACATCCTTATTTTGATCTTTAATGATTTTATCAGCTGTTTGATAAAAGAAATAATCCAAATCTTGCGTTGTCCCATTCCTGTCTTTTACCGAATCATTAAAATAACTAGGATCCTTGACTACATGTCTTTTAAAATTGTTATTGTTGAAATCATTCCAAACAATAGATCTATTTCGAGCGATTCTTATATTATTCAGCAATTTGGGTATTTTTATGTCCTTCTTTCTATGTTGTGCGTACGTAAAGTCCATGTCAATGAAAGTTTTGTACCCCCGCTCAATGGAGTATTTTTCTCGAACTTGTTTCGGTGTCCAATTTGTCATTTTGCTACTTGTGACATGTTGTTGATTTCCTGCATCAAAAATCAGAAGATTGTCCAAATTGAATATTTCATGCATAAATGTAGTAAAAAGCAGCCTATTTTCTCGAAAATATAATTTTCGCAAGGTGGGTGGAAATTTTGATAATACTCCATCCTCTATGGATTCCAATGCATTTCTGTCCAGGTACACCTCCTGTAACTTTGTTTCATGCAAATGTTTTACGTCATCTAGTGACAAGATGGATCCTTTCCCATACGGAGAGACTATCGACGTGGCATCTAAGACAGTTATAGAGGTGTACATCAGACCGCCCAAAGATTGTCCAAAGTTGTTAAATCCGAGAGCTACATTTTCTGAAAGATCCAAAGTCTTTAGATTCTTCAAGGATTTAAATGCATCAGTGGCAATGTAACTCAGCTGGCACTTTATTATGTTGACATGTTGCAGATACGGAACGTAAATAAATGTTTCCGATTCTAATCTGGCAATATCACAGTGACCCATCCAACCAGACATTGTAAGGGTTTTGAAGTTTGTAAGGTTCTCAAATCCTGGTCCAAACTTTATGCCAAAAGTTCCATCTATGGTCAACTCTTCCAGGCCAAGAAGATCGGAGAATGTCTCATCTGGCAAACGGCTTAAGTTAGAAAGACCTGCATTAACATTTCCATTTAACTTTATACACCGCAAATTTAGAAGCCCTCTAAATAATTCTCGTCTTATTGCTGCATGAAGTAGTCCAAGATTTGTTTCTACGAGCCAAAGATTCTCTAAAGCTTTCAAAGGCCAGAAAGTACCGACTTCTATGAAATTAATATTATTGTATGACAAATCCAAATTCCGCAAATTAGATAACCCAGTGAAAGAATTATTGCTTAGCTTTGTGATACAGTTTTTGCCAAGGTCAAGACTGGTCACGTTGCTAGGAAAGCGAAATGGCACGTGCAGTAGACGGCGCATTTTACAATCGACAGCAAGAGTGTTGTTTTCATCTGATGCACAGCCACAAAGGTTGCAAACATTTCTGGAGATATACAGAATACACATAGGCACAACAGCGTCAGATAGTAGGACTAGAAGAATGCAGGAACCTAGTAGATTCTTCATGTCTGATGATCTAAAACAGAGGTCAATTGACATAATTAGTTTGCAAGTGACGAAATATGGGTCTTATATGGTCATCAACTAACCCCATCAAAATCACATTTTGAGTCAGTCACAAACTATTTTTTATATTGTTATATTTTATTATATTTTAGAATTGTTGGAAGATCGTCCTTTTGAAACAAAATTGGAAGAACTGTTCATTTTTTGCTGGCCAGTTTTTTCTTGTGATTTTCATATAATTTTTAATAAGAAATTAAAAATATTGGAATTTAGCTTAACATATATCATAATTAACGGAAACAGCGTAATTTTATATTTAATTGTTTTCTATTTCATACACATATGAAATTGTAATAAACTGATACTCTCATTGATTTTATTCTCCTTTTAGTACGCTGAGACAATCTAGTAATGTGAAGTAGATGATTGCCACTGGTAGGGCCACTATGACGATGTGGAATGCATATAAGATGGATAGCCAAGTAGAAGGACTGCCCTGATGGTTTGCCTTGTTACTTATGGAGAAATGTCGCATGAGTTGTTGTTGTAGGGTGTCATGCCATTTTCAGCAGAAGATAGGCTATACGTGGCGGCCAGTATTAATGGTGGAGGAAGAATCCTGGAAAACCTCGGGAAGAACTACCAACTTACGAGAAGCTACTTCCAGGCTTTTTCACTTACCCACGTTAGCCGAGTCTGGACTCGAACTCACACAGACAGAGGTGAGATGGCAGTGATCCGTAACGGTCAACGCTTTAGACCACTCGGCCACCCCGGGAAGAACTACCAACTTACGAGAAGCTACTTCCAGGCTTTCTCACTTACCCACGTTAGCCGAGTCTGGACTCGAACTCACACAGAGGTGAGATGGCAGTGATCCGTAACGGTCAACGCTTTAGACCACTCGGCCACTTAGGGCCCCCGCATGGGTTGTCGCATGGGTTGGAAAGAAGAGGAAAAGATTAAAGAAATAAAGAAAAAGAACACAACAGAAAAGGACTATGATATGGAATTGTTTTAAAAAAAGTAATCGGATCATGAACGATAACTGATCGAACGGTAATGGACTAATGATTAGCATTTTAAATTACTGGGTGCATTGCAAAAAGATTTATTATGAAATTGGACAGAGTGATGATATTTTGTTTTTAAACTGAAGTTATCATGGAATCGGAAATATTGTGATAGACTTGTTACAAAAACGAGGAATGTTCAAATAGATATTTAAGAACATTTAACTAATTGACCATCGACATTCTAATAGACTATTTCGACTGCTTACTATACTTTGAACTATCTTAGCTATTGCTTTAATCTATGATAGATATTCAGAACTTAATAAAAAAAAATGGGAAAATATTTAGGATTATAAATCTTATACACGTAAAACTAACTTCTAAATGTAAGTCAACTGAAACAACATAATTGGAGGGAATTGTGCAGCACGTCGTGCACATGATGCTTACGGTTGAGAGCGCATGTTATGCACATGCGCATGAGACTAATGGACTTGGATTTAGCTGAGCAACTTATGCTATGGGTTTTGCTACAATATAAATTTTGTGCTTCTCTGTAATAAAAGATACTCTGATGTAGAGAATTTTTAAATAAACTAATCAATAACTTGAAATATATCGGAATATAACGAATTTGAATGGTGTAAAAAACCTATATCAAAATTATAAAATAAAAATTTTGTTTAAAAAATAATACAAATCAAATACACGTGGATAAAATACAAAGACAAAAAAACCCTTAAACTTTCGAACCAGAGGGGGGGTCCTCAAATGATGTAAATTCTGAAAGGGACCACACCAATAAATGAATTTATTCCGTGTCTGTCTGTCTGCTTTTCACGCATTGCAAACTTTGAGTGTCTCATGGTGCTATAGGGGAGATAGAGATATTTTTTTTTTAAAAAAAAAAGTATTGTATTTATATAAATATGGCATGGAACACACAGGCACCTTCAAATTCACGTTTTGTGATCATGTTCCAGGTGTTAGTTTATAAACCAATATACTTTCTCTTTGATTAATGAGATGAGCTGTTAATTACCAAATGAAAGACAATAACTTGTATTTTAAAAGCACTTTTCAAAATTTAAAAACAGAAACTGATCTTTCTTTAAAATACGTTACAAGTTCTTTTTTTAACTGATTTTTTTTTATCTCTTGTCATTTCCAAAGCTATATATTTCAGAGAGCTTTCAAATAAAGAGCTAATCATAAAGGTCATGATTCAAATAAAGAGCTAATCTTAAAGGTCATGATTCAAATAAAGAGCTAATCTTACAGGCCGTGATTCAAGTCACGAATACTGTTGTTAAGAAAACCCGTATACACAAGATGCATTCGAATACTACTTAGTTGTAACGGAACAATCTCAAAGTATATCCGTCTAAACCTATTGCAGGGTCACATCAGGTCAAGGGTGTGTGTGTGTGCAAAATTTTAAAAGGCCCTAACTTTCATTGAAAGGTCACCAAAGCAAAAGCGTAAGTATCTATTTACTCATTGTGTGCATAATACACAATAAACATGCGCAATAATAAAACGATGGTCATATTTTAAGTGACCAGTGACCGTACTTTTTTAGTGGTGGGTAGGTGTCTGGAAACCCTGAAAACATCTAACCTCCCTCCCTCCCCGACCCATCCCTACAGTTTATATAAAGGAGAATTTTTCTGTATCTCTTGAGGGTCACGCGTCATTGATATTAAACTTTTCCAAACAGTCAAACATTTTCTGATATTTTGCATTTATAATTCAGGTACCTACAGATGGGATTATCAGTTTGGTCGTTGCTTTTCCTCGTTGCTTTTCGTACATGGCCTTGTTCAGCAATCTCACCATCCTCTGTTACGAGTGTGTGGAATAATTCTGGTATTTTGGCAACCTCTTTGTGTGACAACCAATCATGACTGTTGATTGAAGAGTTTGAAACTTAGATCAGCCAATCAGACAATAAACCCAGCCGCGATAAATTGCCCATGCTTCAGGGTCTTTTATGCATGAAATCATTTTCAAGTGAGAATGCTTATAGTTATAAAATAATTGATTAAATGTGAGTTTTTAAAAAACACAGTCAATTCAACGCATGGTTTTGTCTCAAAATTTGCTATATATGTTTTAGCGCACCAGAAACTACAAATGTGCTAGCTACTTACCTCAGGAGGCTTTTATCGTTAGAGCGATGTTGAGTTTTTAGAATATTTCAATCAATATTTTGAATTGGCTGAGAAATTGGAAGTTGTTGTGGGTTTATCGCCATTTTTATGCGCATAAAAAAACTATACATGGAGGTTAGTACTACAGGTAGACGAAGGACCCGGTAAAACCCCGGTAAGAAATACCGACCCGCGAGAAGCTGCTGGCAAGTTTTCTTAATACCCACCTAATCCAAGCCCAAGACTCGAACCCGGATGTGAGATGGCGGGCGCTTTAGACCACTCGGTCACTCTTGGCCCTGTTAATGGAAGTGATTCAAATATTTGGACGTAGCACGGATTGATAGGTTAAAATTTAAACCACCTAGTGAATGACGATTATATTTATAGCACTTAATACATTGAACCATAGAGGACATTTACAGGAAAATATCACACCAGAAAGTCTTACAATTACATCTGTAAAAAGTACATTCTCTGTTATCTCTTTTATTTTTGCTGAGTACATGTATAATGAACGCCCATGGAAGGATACTCCTACATTGATTATCTTCTTCCTAGATGCATGTAAAGTGCATTATTGTGTTATTACGCAGCAAACAAAATGCACTATCTTAACAACATTCGAGTCTAAATGTAAAGAAAGCAATTGCATGAAACATCTTTAGTAGTTTACAGGACAAAAGATCCGGGAACCTTGTCAATCAATGAAGAGAATTTAATATTGATACTGTTATCACATACATCTAAAATCTGTTAATTTGCCATTTATCGCATTTATCCACATATTGAAACTACAAATATATGACCTAATGAGTTTTCTTCCATTTAAAAAAAAAATCTTTCTGAAATAAAATATCACTCATATTGTTTATAATATCCAACTAGATTTCCACCCCACTCATTTTCTGTGATCATGGATTATGAGATGATATATATTAATGAGGTTAGGTGTGTTCTCATTTCTGGACAGTACTGCATGATACAAATTAATACAAATCGCTAAGTATCGTGTGATTACAATATGTCGGAGAAATTCCATTCAAACCTGTATACAGGATATATATATATATATATATATATATATATATATATATATATATATATATATATATATATATATATATATATATATATATATATATATATATATACTGAATACATGTTGCGAGAGCAAACTGTACCGACACAATCCTCCACTTGATCAAAGTCACTTGACGAGCGGAATTTTACACTTATCAAGAGTCTACTATCGAGATTTCCAATGTTTCCCTAAAGTGTTGACATCTGTGTTTATAACAAGAAGCCTTTCGGTAATTGGTAGATGTGTTTTTAATTGCATACCAAGTGTACAAAGTATAGGACAAGAATCAAGAGCCAAACGGGACTCCAGTGTTATACAGTGTATACTTATAAAGCCAAAAAGAGTAATCAACATATAAATTGCCTTTTGAAAAACATATGGACAGACATTTTTGCCTTAAAAGTGCTTCATAGACTTTTCACATGAAGTCAAAATTTAATTAAAACATTTATCCTCCGTAAATACAGTAGCTTTTGAATTTTGTTTGGTTTTGAATTTTGTTTGTTCACGAGTACTTCTACACTATGTCTGAAAATCTCAACACTAATGTTTTGGTAAAATCACGTTAAGCGTTTGTCAAATCCCAGATAATATGTGTTTACTTTCTTTAAAGATCAATATAATGATTATGATGCTATTTATTCTTTACTAGACTTAACCATAAATGTTTTAGAATCTCAACGAATGGAACATTGATCTGATTTTCATAGTACCTAGACGTAACAACTTCATTTTTTTTCTGACAAATCGTCTGTTGTATTACCTACCGTACAGCATAATCTTAAGCCTTCTATTAATTTTTCTATCAATTTTTTAAAGATGTTTTTATGTTTATTACGTTTGATATTCTAGTTTAATATTGAATTTAAAGGTTTTTATTTGGATAGAAGGGTATTTTTCATCTTTATTATTGTCTCATTCTCTGCCTCGACTAAAAGTAAGAAACATATCCAAGTGTTTTTTTCTTCTCACAATAACGTAATTTGAATTATAGATGTTATTTTAAACTGCATAGAATGAAGTCATGATTTCTTTCCTACGTTTGCATTTTAGCAACATTTTATCTCCCGGTAGTCCTTTCAATTCAGCATTTTGTTTCTAATAACAAATATTTGTTCATGCAATTTCTCTCTATTAATTGTTTGGTAACATACGAAGGCTAGTATGCGGTAGCTGTCTACCAGCTTACGGCTAAGGTTTAGTTATGAATAATGTCTTTAATGTTTCCACAATTATTACTTCTAGTACGTATCAGCTGGAAATGCTTATTACGAATTAAAAACCTTAAATGACTTTTAGTGATACTCAGTAATGTTTATTGGGACATTTAGCAACATTCTATTAGTAAAGGTCAATGATTTTCAATTACTTGCTTTCACCTCACATACACAGTCACTGAATATGCCTAAGCAGTGTTAATATTGGCATCACCCTTGATGGGATATACGAAATATTACACACAATGTTTGAAACCATTATATTAATTGGATAGATGAATGAAGTAATTAAAAGCAGCAACCATCCTCGTAATGGGACAGATGAATGAAGTAATTGAAAGTAGCAACTATCCTCGTAATGGGATAAATGAATGAAGTAATTAAAAGTAGCCACCATCAGGGTAATGGGATAGATGAATGAAGTAATTAAAAGTAGCAACCATCCTCGTAATGGGACAGATGAATGAAGTAATTAAAAGTAGCAACCATCCTCGCAATGGGATAGATGAATGAAGTAATTAAAAGTAGCCACCATCAGTGTAATGGGATAGATGAATGAAGTAATTAAAAATAGGCACCATCAGGGTAATGGGATAGATGAATGAAGTAATTAAAAGTAGCAGCCATCCTTGTAATGGGACAGATGAATGAAGTAATTAAAAGTAGCAACCATCCTCGTAATGGGACAGATGAATGAAGTAATTAAAAATAGGCACCATCAGGGTAATGGGATAGATGAATGAAGTAATTAAAAGTAGCAGCTATCCTTGTAATGGGACAGATGAATGAAGTAATTAAAAGTAGCCACCATCAGTGTAATGGGATAGATGAATGAAGTAATTAAAAATAGGCACCATCAGGGTAATGGGATAGATGAATGAAGTAATTAAAAGCAGCAACCATCCTCATAATGGGACAGATGAATGAAGTAATTAAAAGTAGCAACCATCCTCGTAATGGGACAGATGAACGAAGTAATTGAAAGTAGCAACCATCCTCGTAATGGAATAAATGAATGAAGTAATTAAAAGTAGCCACCATCAGGGTAATGGGATAGATGAATGAAGTACTTAAAAGTAGCAGCCATCCTTGTAATGGGATAGATGAATGAAGTAATTAAAAGTAGCAACCATCCTCGCAATGGGATAGATGAATGAAGTAATTAAAAGTAGCAGCTATCCTTGTAATGGGACAGATGAATGAAGTAATTAAAAGTAGCCACCATCAGGGTAATGGGACAGATGAATGAAGTAATTAAAAGTAGCAACCATCAGGGTAATGGGATAGATGAATGAAGTAATTAAAAATAGGCACCATCAGGGTAATGGGATAGATGAATGAAGTACTTAAAAGTAGCAGCCATCCTCGTAATGGGATAAATGAAGTAATTAAAAGTAGCAACCATCCTCGTAATGGGACAGATGAATGAAGTAATTAAAAGTAGTAACCATCCTGGTAATGGGACAGATGAATGAAGTAATTAAAAGTAACAACCATCCTCGTAATGGGATAGATGAATGAAGTAATTAAAAGTAGCAACAATCTTGGTAATGGGATAGATGAATGAAGTAATTAAAAGTAGCAACCATCCTCGTAATGGGATAGATTAATGAAGTAGTTAAAAGTAGCAACCATCCGCGCAATGGGACAGATGAATGAAGAAATTAAAAGTAGCAACCATCCTCGTAATGGGATAGATGAATGAAGTAATTAAAATAAGTCACCATCCTCACAATGGGACAGATGAATGAAGTAATTAAAAGTAGCAACCATCCTCGTAATGGGACAGATGAATGAATTGTGCGTCATATTGTATGCTAACTAATAGTGGATCATAAGAACAACTGTTTCATCCATGAACTGTCATAGTCGTTTGGCGAAATTGGTGACGTTATTTGTTCTATGTGACTTATGCAGCAGAATATCCGAGAAAAACAATAATTATTATTATTTACGGAGCATGTTGGAAGCAGCCATTTTAGTTTTAAAACTTGATGTCGTTGTTGTAAACCACTATTCAGTAACAAGATGGGCATGAAATGTGAAATGTATTTGTAGAATATAACAAAATTGATAGAATCTGAAATTAGGATAGACTATTATTTAACCATGCATGTTTTGTTACCGGCTAAAATAACTTCTTGTACATTAGTAAGTCGTATCAAATGTCATCGTTACCGAAGGTTGACTTAACATGCAAAGCACAGCTGTTATGATGCTTGTTATGTAACATTTCTCGTAATATCTACATTTATGCATTCCTTTTTTCATTTTGCCAGTGGTAGCAATTCAATGTGTTGACAGTTTTGAAATGCGAACGGTGTTGTTTTTATGATGCCAGCAGCGTAAATTGTAATTTTGTCTAAATGTCTATAAACAAATCTATTGAGATCGTTGATGACACATGCATTAATCTTGGTACAAATATAAAACTAGTTTTGAATACTTTTTCACTATTTAAGTAGCCTAATATATTTGTAATTTCATTTTAATTTTGCAAAGTTTTCGATCTAGGACAGTAAAAAAAACCCACCTCAGTCAATGATGTGGGAAAATCTCGAAGATGAATTAAACATATAGCAGACAGGCAATATCAAATTAACCCATTCTCCAAAATACAACCAAGTCATATAATACAATAACCATGTCAAAAGGCAACCGAGTCATTTAACACAATAACCAAGTCAAAAGGCAACCGAGTCATAAAACACAACAACCATGTCAAAAGGCAACCGAGTCATTTAACACAATAACTAAGGCAAAGGCATTTGAGTCATTTAACACAATAACCATGTCAAAAGTCAATCGAGTCATTTGACACAATAACCAAGTCTAAAGGCAACCGAGTCTTTTAAAACAACAAGAAAGCAAAACTGCAAACGAGTCTTTTATCACAATAACAAAACCAAAATAACAACTTAACAAGATGCAGTGCAAGAACGTACAATGATAGGCGAAGATATACATAGAACAAGGCACGTCGCTGCGAATGTTTTCTTTTCCAAACAAATTGCTAATTTATTTAAGCCATTCAGGACAGTCATTAAGTGCAGTCAATTAGTAGTCTTTAGTGCAGTCATTAGTGCAGTCATTTAGTACAGTCATATAGTGCACTTTTTTGTACAATCATTTATTCCAGTCATTTAGTGCAATAATTTAGTGCATTTATTTAGATCAATCATTAGTAGTCATTTTAATAGTCATTTAGTGTAGTCATTTAGTGCAATCACCTTTTCAAGTCATTTAGTATAGGCATTAGTGCAATAATTTAGTGTAGTCATTTAGTACAATCATTAGTATAGTAATTTAGTGCAGTCAGTTATTGCAATCATTAGTATAATCGTTTAGTGCAATCATTAGTTCAGTCATTTAGAACAATTATTTGTACAGTCATTTAACAGTTATTAATGTACAGCCATTTAGTGCAATACGTTTAGTACAATAATTTAGCACAATCATTTAGCGCAATCGTTAATACAGTCAATTACAACAATCATTTATTACTTTCATTTAGTACACTTATTTAGTGCAATTATTTTTAGATTCAATTAATGCAATCATTAGTACCGTCATTTAGTGCAATCATTAATACAGTCGTTTAGTACAGTTATTTGGCACAGTCATTTAGTGCCATCATTAGTACATTCATTTAGTACAATCATTAGTACAGTCATTTTGGGGCGCTTACTAGCTAGTATGTACTTTTGAGAGAGTAAAGTATGTAAGGCCAAGTTGTTTGCATTTGAAATATGCATAGTTGAGAGAATGCTGGCATACCTCTATGATACTTTGATGCATTGTGGTCTGACATTTCTTTGGATGATGTACTTGTGGAAATTGCACATGATCTAAGCACACTGCTAACTAAAATGACTGCTCCCTTGGGCTAAAAAAATTTAGTCTGAATTGGTCTAAAGTATGCTATCTTTAGCAGCTGTTAAAGAAGGTAAAATGAATTTTGCCAGAATAGACAATACCAGCTTCTGAAAGTGCAATGAATGAATTACCAATATATAAAATGTAAATAAAAATTATCAGCTCTTTTCCTTTTACAATTTACCTCTGAAGTTCAGGTAGTGAAAATGGCAAAATGGAGCTAGCAGTTTCTTTTAACTGTGCACATCTATCAAGACTGAGCTGTATACACTATAACCCATATGACACCCATCAATCATATACCAAAATAAAGGGCATTAAAGGTTCTTTAAACAATTCATCAGATATGCAAGGTTGTTTATAAATAGACAGTATGTTCAGTGAAAAAACCCATGGTGAAATTATTTTTCTTTAAAATTATAACCCTATGAAAATACGAAACTATAGAGCGCCACCTAAATACAGTAATTTAGTAGTCATTTAGTGCAGTCATTTTTATTCCTGTCATTTAGTACAGTCATTAGTGCAGTCATTTATTCCATTCATTTATTCCAGTAATTTAGTGCAGTCGTTTGAAAGCTTATATATAATAGAACGTGAATATTTTATGACATTTAATCGTATGGGTAATAAAAGAAATGTTCTATCACACTTACTTTATTAGATAATTCAAGACAATTTAATTATGTTTTATGAGCTTCTGGCACAAATTGTTTACTAAAGTGTTTCTGGCACAAATCGTTTACTAAATGGTTTATGGCACAAATATTTTATTATTTGCTGAAGGGTTTCTGGCACAAATGGTTTACTAGAGAGTTTCTGGCACAAATGGCTTACTAGAGAGTTTCTGGCACAAATGGTTTACTAGAGAGTTTCTGGCACAAATGGCTTACTAGAGAGTTTCTAGGGCAATTGATTTACTAAAAGGATTCTGTCACAATTAGTTTACTTAGTCAGGGATCCTCTGGCATAAATGGTTTACGCAAGGGTCTTTGACACAATTGGTTAACTAGAGTGTTTCATGACCGTCTGATTATTAAAATATTATTTACTAGAGAGGTCATGACACACATAGTGTTGTGAGTTATTATTAGTAGAATACAATTAGAGAGTTTCTGTTACACTTGGTGATATTGTTGTAAAACTTAGTGAAACTTCAGTTAAACAATCAAAAGCAACCCTGTGAAGCTGAGTGGTTCAGCTGTTAACGCATGCAAACTTTGAAATTTCAAGCAGTTGTTGGGCTAGTACTCTGTCTGTATTACAGATAGTCATAGTTTGTTCCTAACAGACTGACTTAGTCTATTTTACAGAAAGGTATATTTCGTTTCTAACTGACACAGGCGGAAATTAGCACCCAGAAATCTGAACAATCTCATATACGGAAAAATACTTGATAAATTTCCAGATGGCGCAATGGAGTCGATTTCTATTAAAACTGCTTTTTTCTATCTTTTTAGACATAATGCAATAAAGTGTGTTGAAATAATTTTTCAATTCCTATAGCGCATGGTTTGCCTAAACGTTAAAATTTTACACCATTCATAATTAACAGAAATAGAGGATCCTCAAACATTTTTAAGTGTGTAAACTTGCTGGTACAAGAGAGGGAAGTTGGACGTTTTAATGCTAAATACATTATTATTATTATTATTATTATTATTATTATTATTATTATTATTATTATTATTATTATTATTATTATTATTATTATTATTATTATTATTATTATTATTATTATTATTATTATTATTATTATTATTATTATTATTATTATTATTATTATTATTATTATTATTATTATTATTATTGCTAGATCACGTCGAATTGATTGCATCATAAAATCTGGATCTGACAATTCCTTCACTACTATTGCTGAAGTATAATTATTTTGGATGGTGACAGTGCACAGCAGCACGTATTCTCAAATGTTTATTGACGTAAGTTAACCCGGAAGCAAAACCACGAGTGCCAAAATTACGCCTCTAAGACATTTCTCAGAACGACTCGAGAATCTGTGGAACAGATTCATTGTAATGCGAAACCACGCTATCAAGATAGCGTGTGCTCTGATGCTTATGCCAACAGGGAAGAGCGATTCTATGAAAAGAAAAAAAAAAGCTTTTCCGTGAATTATTCGATTTTCCAGTTTTTCAACACACTACGTTCTACAACATACTTCGAAAACATTACAAAGAAATCATTTTATTCTCATTCTTGACGGTCATTTGCTAGCATATTGGCCAGTCGCAAATAAGAACCAAGCTCGATTCCCTTAATAAACTTAAAAGGTTTTGTCTCCATGTATGTGCTTTATTGTCTTAAATTGGCGAAAAATAATGATGTTACTACTCGTATTTTCTGTGGATTGTGATAATATAATTGGATTACTACTCATGTTTCTGTGTGAATCTATACAAAATAATTAGGTTCTACTCATGTTTTCTGTGTGAGACAAGAGAATTAGGTTACTGCTCATGTTTCTATGTGAATCGATAAGAGAATTAGGTTACTACTCATATTTCTGTGCGAGACAAGAGAATTAGTTTCAACTCATGGTTTCTGTGTGAGAAAAGAGAATTAGGTTACTACTCATGTTTTCTGTGTGAGACAAGATAATTAGGTTATTACTGATGTTTTCTGTTTGAGACAAGCGTATTAGGTTACTACTCATGTTTCTGTTTGAATGGAGACAAGATAATTATTTTACTAATCAGATTTCCTGCGTGAATGGAGACAAGAGAGTTAGGTTTCTGCTTATGTTTTCTGTGTGAATGGAGACAAAAGAATTAGGTCACTACTCGTGTTTCCAGTGTAAATGTACTCAAGAGAATTGGGTTACTGTTTATTTTTCCGTATTAATGATACTTCAATATGTTAAAATCTTTTGTAGCGAACACTTTTAAGCATACAATGAAAGGAAAAAAGTGCTTGTTACAAATGAATAACGGTTATAGTTGTTCTTTTTGGTAAATCCTCTAGTATCTCATCAGCTTGATGAAATATATCTATTATTCACCCGTCAGAAGCATACAGCCTCTATATATTCTATAACATTGAGAACAAGACCGAAAACGCAATGTGTTTTGCCTGATTGATTTATATCATTCCTGATGCAGCCTTGTACCATATTTATAGATAGTATTGTTGATGATATTAAGTGGGTATTACAATACCAATTATACTAACATCTTTTTGAACATATACAATATCGTGCCGACACGTTTTTTAAATTTTATTACGTACTCGATGACCTTCGACGACATTATTCAGATGCTAATGGCAGCGGATTGGAATTTCGCTCCCCTTACAGCTTGTTTAAATGATGTCCCATCACCTCCAAGATTGGCCATAGAGTTCGGTCCCTTTACAGGTTTTTTTAAAATGATGTCCCATGACCTACAAGCGAGGCCATAGAGTTCGGTCCCTTTACAGGTTTTTTTTTTCTTAAATGATGTTCCATGACCTACAAGAGAGGCCATAGAGTTCGGTACTCTTACAAGTTTTTAAACGATGTCACATGACCTCTAAGAGATCACAGAGTTCGGTCCCCTTACAGCATATTTAAATGATGTCCCATGACATACAAGATAGGCCATAGACTTCGGTCCCTTTACAGGTTTTTTTTTAAAAATGATGTTCCATGACCTACAAGAGAGGCCATAGAGTTCGGTCCTCTTACAGGTTTTTTAAAATGATGTCACATGACCTCTAAGAGAGGCCACAGAGTTCGGTCCCCTTACAGCATATTTAAATGATGTCCCATGACCTCCAAGACTGGCCATATAGTTCGGTCCCCTTACAAGTTTTTTAAATGATGTCACAGGACCTCTAAGATTGGCAACAGAGCCAAGCCCATTTCACATTATGAAATAGTTTGCATTTCTTTATCAAAACCAGCAAAACGACCCATGTTGTCTATTCATGCCAATAAATTGTTTACTGATGCACTGGCCTCAGTATCCGTTCATTCATCCATCAATCCATACATCCATCCAAGTATGTATGTATGTATGTATGTATGTATGTATGTATGTATGTATGTATGTATGTATGTATGTATGTATGTATGTATGTATGTATGTATGTATGTGTGTGTGTGTGTGTGTGTGTGCGTGCGTGCGTGCGTGTGTGTGTGTGTTTGTGTGCGTGCGTGCACGCACGCATGCATGTATGTATTTTGTATATATCTGTCTATCCTTTCCAATATCAGCACAGAGAGAGAGAGAGAGAGAGAGAGAGAGAGAGAGAGAGAGAGAGAGAGAGAGAGAGAGAGAGAGAGAGAGAGAGAGAGAGAGAGAGAGATGTACCTCTAATCCTGATTTCCAATGCAATGCGATTTATTTTAAACTACTGCAAAGAAATGGTTAGTGACTGACTAATCTACTCGCATGGGTTAGACTTCCATCTGCTCTGCATCTACCACGTAAAATGAAAATTATTTAAGCTGTTGTTGATTGTGCAAGATGAACACGACGCAGTGAGTTACACAGAAATGCTATAAATAAGTACACTCATCATCCAAGCGACGCGTCACCATGGTTCTAATTTTAGCTGTTTCAGTTTGTTTACACTTCTAGAAAAATGTTAGCAAGTTCACAGTATACAGATATGCAATAAGGCTCCCAAAGTCCCCCAAAACGGCTTTGCCACCCCTATATCACTTTCAGCTTTCAGCAATTTGTAGCTAGTTATTACTATGGATGTCCCTCTGCCAGAATTGCGTGAGCCACCTGTGCAATTGTATCAAATAGACATGAGTTGTGAATTTTGAAATGATGTTATGTTGGAATTTTGTGTACTTAGCGTACTTTTAAATTCTAAATTATGCCAATCTGCTGGCTGTATGCCATCTTGTGAAATATTATCGGCATATCGGATCTCTCTCTCTCTCTCTCTCTCTCTCTCTCTCTCTCTCTCTCTCTCTCTCTCTCTCTCTCTCTCTCTCTCTCTCTCTCTCTCTCTCTCTCTCTCTCTCTCTCTCTCTGCCACAGTAGCTTTGATTGTAATCCTGTGGTAGTATAGGATAGTGGTTTTAAGACGCGTTTTGCTTGATGGCTTCTGCGACTGCTTACGATCCAAGGCATGGACTACAGTTCCTTTAAGGGGACGCTTGGCCCCAGAGCTGGGCCTTTTCCTGATCCCTGGAGACATTAAAATGACCCTAGTTATTCATCCGAACTATGTCTATGTCTATGTCTCGTTTATGTCGCTTGCTGCTGTGAGGCTTATACGACTGCTTACAGTCCAGGGCATGGACTGCAGTCCCTCTGGGGAGTATGCCACAGTCCCGGGCGTGGTCTGTGGTCCCCCCTGGAGGGCGCTTGGCCTTTGGCGCCAGGCCTTTTCCTGACCCCTAGAGATCAGGGACCTCAATAAAAGACCTTTATATTATCGTTTATATTCCCACCTGACTCTAACTGAAAAAATGGCAGAAACCGCAAACTACTCTCCTACTCGGGCCGCGACTCCCGCCCCACCAATACCCCCAAGTTATTATCCACCCTACTTTATTTCAGTTCATCCGAACGTTAATTTCAACAGGGATTAAAATTGTTTTGACGCGGACGTGACTGAAAACATGTTTTAGAAATAATATGAGAGCGTGAAGTTTGAAAAAAAAAAATGTCCGTAGCAAAACATAATCATCCAATGATTGTTGGGGTGAAGTAAGCTCTGAGATAGAAATCTTCTGATAGATCGTTATATATTTCATGGTGTCATGCAACGAGTCTAGACAAATACGTCAGCCTTATGAATACGAACTAAACTGAAAAGTGTGTAGGCAACTGATTTGATATTAATAACTCTCTGATGCAATGAGTTCCGATAATAGTTTTTGCTAATAAATTCTTTTACTTTTTTTTGATTTTATAAAATCAATTATGCAAACCATTCAGCCTTATTTTAAAAACTGGCTATGACATTTATGACTGTCTAGTGCAATGGCATCCGGGAGTGTGTTCCCTTTAAATGAATAAATAACGTAAACGATTTATATAAAATCATGATAAGTGTAATTAAATGTTTAGTTACCTCCAAGAAGGCTTACTCATGGGATTCTTCTAGCATTTAGAAAACTGAATGCAAAATTTGTATGCAAAGATTTGCATAGGTCACAATGGAAACACCAACATACACAGTTCCTCAGAGACCTCTCTGACCACGACCATATTTGTAAAACCCCAATAAATTTTATTATGTTTATCGTAACTTGTTGTCATAATTTTGTCCTTGATTTAATTTACAACCAACATTGCAAATATGATGGCATACTAATGCTGCATGTAAGAACTGTTTTCTTCATGTAATGTTTAAACATACTGGGAAAATTCTCCATCTTTAACGCTGGTTATTTCATAACAATGACTTTATTTTTAGGTCGGAAGACTTATCTTGTGCCGTCATTAAAATATAAAAGTCTGTTGAGATGCAATTAATACATGATTATTATAGAGACGAAAAAATTTGGATTTCAAATTTTCTTGTTCTTTACGTGATCCACATATAATAGTTTGTTACCATTTATCAATAGCTTTATATTTTATGAGAATATTAGATTGCTTTTATTGTATGTGGCAATTATAAAAAATAACTCCCAGTTCTGTCCAAAATATTTTTCTTTGCTAAACATGACGTCATGAGGTATGTACGATATCATATTGAACAACAATTGTAATTTTAAGTTTTCAAATACTAATCCCTTCTTTCACTTGTAACGAGTCATTGGTCTTTAAAGAAGTAACAGAAGAGACTACAATCTTTGTAAAATTTGACAAATATATTTATTTCCCTAGAACACAAAGAGAAAATTAGAAGAAAAAATAAACAACTTACGGTATTGCGAATGAAATCCGAAAATAATCTAATAATTACAGACGCAGGTCGTAGTAATTTGCAATCCTTAATAAATTTCAGTAAAAGTCCAGAAAATTTCCAAAACTGAAGTCGATGATGTGTACGTGGTAGTTATTAAGGTGCTGATGTGTCAACAGTTTGTTTTGAAACACATAAATATAATTCCAGTTTAAATTCAGTATAAATTCCAGTGAATGTGTATTCAAGAATTTTATCAGAGCACCTTTGTATTTCTAGAGAAAATAATCACTTCAATATAATAATTTGAAGGAAATAAAATTAAGCCCAACAGGTCACAACATAATACAGCTTGAAGGTGCTAGATGTTAAAGTACGAGTGACCAAGTCCTCACAATCGTTAGATCACATAGTTCTCTACTTGACTTCAGTCACAAATAGCATTTCTAAAGTAAAACATTACCTGATAGAAAATAACCTTTTAGAATGATCTTCATATCTGCAAAATCAAAACGATAACCTGTAAAATTCACTTAGGAAAGTCTAAAACTTTGACCCAAATCAACTTACTTCTTTATTAATAATAATTTTGATATTAAGCTCATAAACATAGAGAATAATGAAGCTATGTATTACTTGTTTGCATAAAATGAGATAAAACAAAAGTCAGTCAGGTCAAGCAGAAAAGAACTCAATTTTGGACAAGGTCTAGACAAGCATACAAAATTACCTTGCAATAGCATGTAATGAAATAAAACACTTAAACTAACAAACAATTGAATTAAATATACATAATACACTATTTATAAGTTCAAAGATACTTTTAAAATTTGTCAAAATTTGGGTCGGTGGTTCGCATTGAAGTTTTCCCGGGTATTTCCTCCACTAATTATACTGGCCGCCTTGTAAAGCCTATCTTGAGCTGAAAAATGGCGTTAGACCCAAAACAACAACAGCAACAGCAACAAGAATGGAAATCCGGCTAGCGGTTACAGAACCACATTTCAGGATGACACAATTTGTTCACATTGCCATCATCATGATGCGAGTTTGACCTATGGACATTTTTAACATTACGTTTTCCATTGGCGTTATGGTTATTTTACTAATGCTAAACCTATCGACTGATGTTAAGTCCCCTCTCCTCTGGTGTGCCATTTTGTCACTAGAGTGCCATATGTAAAAGATGGCGGCCGTAATATTAATTCACTTTGTCCTCCGAGTGCCATGCTATTCGACTGTATTAAGCAGAGGCAACGACAAAGACCTGGTAGCGGAGGAAACATAGAAGGCCGAGCAAAAAAAAAATAATAAAAAACGAAAAAGCTGCAATGGCCTCTTAAAATATAGAGAAAAGGAAAAATAGATCGGATAACATTCATCCTGTCATGTAATCCAGATAACATAAATTAGGTCAATCATCCGGAAATGCTAGCCTATCATGGAATCACGTGACACATTGAAGTTAATCCTCCCAAGTAAATCAGTAGAAGTTTACCACAGACCGGAAAACCTCATAGAAATACTAGTCAGAGCAAAGTTAACACCGATCACGATCCAAGACCATACTGGCACATATGGGTACTGTGCAAAATATGTTAACATATGACAGAGACAAACACATTCTCTTGCAGAGTGACCGGCACAAAATTGAACATGGATGGTTGAAACAAAACACGAAGAACAGCGACCGTGATTTGTCTCGTCACTGGCAATAGTTGCGACCTTGTGTATGCTGGAGAAAAGCTACAAAATGATCAACCCTCACAAATCTGAATGAAGAAGCGGGATAAAAGTCTTCCCCTGGCCATACTTTCAAGGTCATACTTTCAAGGCCATACTTTCAAGGCCATACTTTCAAGGTTCAAGGCCATACTTTCAAGGCCATACTTTCAAGGTTCAAGGACATACTTTCAAGGACATTATATTAATTGCAGTTGTTTACAATTGTAACTGGATTTAAGAAACCCGGAAAGAATGAATCTTACTGGATGCGCTACCTAAAAGCTCTGAAACCAATCGGTTTGCACTGTATTGATGGATAGAAATTCAAGGTGTAATCTATTTAAGTACTTCTTTAATATACGATCTGGTTCATTACGGACTTATTTATACTGACAGTCATAATTCTACCTACCTCCATTTATAGGAAGTGTTTACTTAGGCTCTGTATATGTAGAACCATTTTGACTGGTCAGCACACGCGTCCACTCTCTGCGCATAGTCCAGTCGCGGAGCCTGTATGCATTTCATTTTATATATGCTTTTCTACCGGTCCAGCGTTGGATCGGGCAGAATCGCCGTTTGTGGTTGTTAATGCTGTTTAGTACCGTTGTAATTATGAAGCAGTATATCAGACTTGTTTGTCTCAAAAAATATTTAAACGAGACGATATAATCAACTATTTGGTGTAGTATATGGTAAGAAATTCAGCACGGCATCGTTAATTACACAATTTATCAAATTATTTATGCTTTCCTAATTTCCCTTCTAAGTTTCGTCTCCACCCATCAAAAACAGACCCTTCATTATAACTGCTTTTTTAACTAATTATTTACTTTTAAAAAAGAAACATATTATTTTCATTGGAATTATTCTTTGCCTGTTATTTCCTGTAAGAAGTAATTTCATTTTAAGGAAATAAGTTATCTTTCCTTTTCTTCTCTCTATCGTTCAACTTTTAGACCCTTCTTTCTTTCTTCCTCTCTTTCCATAATCTAAATTAATCACCGAATAACATTTTAATAAACACGAAACTAGATTAGAATAACTGAAATACGTGGGAATTATTTGAATTCTTCACACTGTTCGTTCGGTTACTAACTTCACTGATGTTCATCAGCCCCTCTCAACACACCTTAACAATCATGTCAAATAATTAATGAAAACCGGAGAAAGCCCTAATTATGTTTTGCAAAAGTATTGTTCCCATTACAGCATTTAGAAGACTCCAAACGGGCAAAGGCAAATAAAATGAAATTAAATCGGTATTTGTTTCTAACCGTCTTTACGTTTTATATTTGTACTTTTCTTACTGATTTCTGCATATTTAAAAGGGATTAACTTCCTTTATTGTTGTGCAATACATTTTGGCATTTAATTTGAACTTGTCCTTTAGTTACTTTGGTTTGGTCTGGTTTGGTTTGGTCTGGTCTGGTCTGGTTTAGTTTGGTTTGGTTTAGTTTGGATTGGATTGGTTTGGTTTGGTTTGGTTTTGTTTGTTTTGGTTTGGTCTGGCTTGGTTTGGTTTGGTCTGGTTTGGTTTGGTCTGTTTTGGCCTGGTTTGGTTTGGTTTGGTTTGGTCTGGCTTGGTTTGGGTTGGTGCTTTACAGCACTGCAACATAATTAGGTTATTTAGTACTGAGGCAGTTGGATTGAAGTGTCTTGCCAAAGAACAAACCATGATAGCTGACCCAGGCTTGGTCTAATGGTAGGAATCGAACCAGCACACTTTTTCGGTCGTGAGTTTTGCACGCTAATAGCTTGTCACACATTAGCTGACTTTAGTCGGCACTACATAGCGACTTTTGTGTTTAGGTGACTTACTACATATATAAATACATAAAAAGTGGCTGATTTAGTTCATGCATTCATTTTGTGCTTCTTAGTTGTGTTAATACCATTATATTATAGTTAGTATTAGTATTATTATTGTTTTTTGTTAATAAAGTGACAATTAATTATACAAATATATTACAGTGTTTCCTCCTATATTCTACGCTAGTGTCACCTATATTATACGCCAGTCATTCATTTATTCTTCGCTATTGACTCATATTCTTCGCTATTGACTCATATTCTACGCTATTGACTCATATTCTACGCTAGAGACTTCTATATCTAGTCTACTGAGTACATATGATATATCAAGAGAAATGTTTCCTCGTCTACGTCAGCAAATGTTTCATCATCTACGTCAGTAAATGTTTCCTCGTCTACGTCAGCAAGATAGAAATCTGTTATTTGAAAGGTCATGAATTCTGAAATCAGGTAGCGTTGAGTTTTTGCCCAAAAGGGTGACTTTTTAAGGAAAGTAATAATTATAGAACAAATCTTGTAACTTCTTTTAACTCCATAGCACGAGGTTGAATCCATTGTTTGAACATGTGCCTTTTTATGGAACAAAGTACGCATTCCATGCCCCCTCACCAATGACTAAAAAAACCTGCCATACTGAATGAAATTTTTTTCCCCCTGTAGTCCCAAAGTAGACCCTTTTCAATGAAGGGGCTATTTATTTTACAGCATATTCTTACTACTATGTTCAGTTAAAAATAGTCTTTGATACAATATTTTTTTATCGTACATTGTAAATACACATAGAAAAAAAACATGGTCTTAGCGGACATGCTGTGGATTAAACCATTCCGTTCCGTATCGTTAGCGGATAGTCGGTGGACTGACCCATTCCGTTCCGTATCGTTAGCGGATAGTCGATTTATTACACCATTCTGTTCCTTATCGTTAGCGGACAGTCAGTGTTCTAACCCCATTTCAAGCCTTATCATTTACGGACCTAACCCATTATGTTCCTAATCATTAGCAGACAGGCAGTGGACTGATACATTCCGTTGCTTATCATTAGCGGACATTCAATGAATTAAACAATTCTGACATATTTTTATTAGCTATAGGTATGTTTGTCATTGATACACCATACATGCATATTTTGTAAGTCTATTAGCTACGTTTTTCAGTGTAGGGTTTTGAAAACATACTGCGGTTTCTAAAACTACCTTCTTCAATTTTAAATTTAAAAAGCACTTCTTTTCATGTGCCATGATCAAATCAGATATGGGTGTGATGCAGATATATATATATATATATATATATATATATATATATATATATATATATATATTTATATATATATATATATATATATATATATATATATATATATATATATATATATATATATATATACGAAAGGAATTATCTTACCTAATATTGTACATGTAGTGCACGTTCGTCTAGCCAGTGAGCATCAATCCCAATACGCGTATTATCATCTACATGAAGTTATAAAAAAGTTTACCTATTACGCCTGGGGTTTTGTACTTTCAACGAAAAATCTGTCATTATCTATTTTAGATGATATACATGGCACACATTCCATTCTGGGCGTATACATAAAATATGTATGTAAATTACATCTGTGGATAATGTTTAATTTTAAAGAATCATTCCCAACTAAGCAGCTTGTATATACCAAAGGATGGGTAAGGGTAAGGGGGATAATTAGGTGATCATAAGAATTGAAAACAATTATCTCCTCCTTCCAGCGTTTATCATACTCTTAAACAATTACAGCAAATTTATTAATAACCCTTACATGATGGACATTTCCGCTCGTTCTTAGTAGCTTCAATTTGATATACATAAATTTCAAAGTAAAGACTTCATACAATGTTTAATCTGAAGTAGAAACATTTCAGAACTTGTAATAATATCTTGTTTAAGTTATATGACAACAGTAAGAAAAAAGAAATGTGGTAAGGGGGATTTTAAAACATTAAATCCCTCTCATTTCAATTCGTCGTCGTAGCTATGGAATTAAAACCCTCGATGTAATTGCCAAGTGCGGACGGATAGATGGAACTTTACAGGTAGCTGAGCAAAGTATTGAACGAAATTTAAACAACGAGCCCCCTTTCAATGAATAAAATATAAACTTTTAATCAAATAACATATAATCAACGAAACAATCGATTTCCCTACAACCGATTTATTAAATTACGTATTCGATTATAGTATAGCCAAATTCACTTCTATTCAATTAATGGTCATTGACAGAATTCAATGCAGCGTATAAATATCATCATTTACTCGAGTGGTGATTTTGAGTCCGATCTTATGCCTTTGACAGCATCACCTAACACTTGTCTTCACCGACTTATCTTCCACGTCTAACTACGTGCTTGGTCCTCTGTAACCCTCACTATTCGGACATCCCAAAGATACAGCTTTCCTCTTTGATTCATTGAGTTCCCTCCGTATTCCTCCTTCTCCTTTATCTCGTTTGGAGTACGAACTATGAAGGTTGAACTCGACTACGAAGCTGTCCCTTACTGCCGTTTCTTTTTCCGAATAAACAGTTCTAGCCTAGTCTGTCTTCTTTCTAAGACAACTATCTGGCTTCATGGTAATTTCACAAGACCAATCCTTTCATTAGTGCGTCTCGGAGTTGACTTTATCTTCTCTCAAGAAAAATCTAACTGAAGGATTTTTCCAAGAGACAGTTCTTAAATCGTTTCTCAAGGAGTACGCTCTTAAGTTTCTTTGGCCAATCAGAAATAACTGTTCCTAAACTTTTCCCTTCAAATCAAATGATCAGACTCTGTTGTCTGTTTCACTGGCCTAAAATATTTCATAATTAGCGTCCTTTGAAAACTCAATTATTTGATGTGTGCTCCTTATACCACAGAAAATGATTGGGTCAGATTCAATTGGGGTTTAACGTAATTCCTTTTAGGTTGAGATAAAATAAGGAAATGACATTGATTTTCCACCAGACCTTTCTGTTTCAATTATGTTAACTTGAAAGCACAATTTATTTAACCATGGGTTTCAACACGTTTCAAAATTCGACACATCACAAGAAATATTCTTTAAGTCATGGACAAACAAATAAATGAGTATCCAGTGACATGTACCTGACATTGGACGATAGAGTTACCATAGTCAAATTGTAACTGAAATTGATATAAGATACAACTATCATACTAACATTGTACCTGAAATTGTTATGGGATACAAATATCCTAGTAAAATTTTACCTGAAATTGTTGTGAGATACAAATATCCAAGTAAAATTTTACCTGAAATTGTTGTGAGATACAAATATCCTAGTAAAATTTTGCCTGAAATTGTTGTGAGATAAAAATATAATAATAAAATTTTACGTGAAGGGATTTTAATCATCAAAATCGATTTACGTGCTATATAGTACACGAGTTAAAACTCTTGTAGCCTGAAACACCCAAGTGTGTGTGTGTGTGTGTGTGTGTGTGTGTGTGTGTAAACTTTGTTTGTATTAATGATATACCACGATATGTATAAATTTTTCAATAAAAGGAAACTCGACAAGTCTCGTTGTCATTTAATGAAAAAAATACAAAATTAGTGGTATATCATTTATACAGCGTACATACTATACATATATTTTATTTATATCACATGCCAATGCTCTCAATTACCCTCTGAGAAAAGCTACGAGATGTTCCGGGCAACTGTGTATCGACAGAGGTTGAATTTTAAGCTTTTTATCCAGCCCCAATCTGTTTTTCTCTCTCGCTCCAGAATATTTTGTTTTTTGTCCCCTATGCATGGGAAGGGAGAGGGGAGAGGAACAAAAAGAAAGGTTTGCGATAAAATTGTGTACCTTGCTAAATTTATTTAGAAAATGAAGCATATTAATACTTTTTCTCGTTATTTTTATACATCATTCGTAATTAATGAGTGGACCTTCAAAATTGATCAATACGCCTGCTGCTGAAACGATGTTAATATATTATTGCGTCATTGGCGGATCACAATTTGAGATACCAATAGTACCGGTATATCAAATTACTGAATATCAACACTTTAAAAGACATGTTATAATGCAGGAACGATATGTAAAGCGCATCGTTGCCACGAGTTTCTTGAAATATATATCAAGAAATAAACATTAAGAAATATACATCAAGAAATAGGTAGCAACGATGCGCTTTACATATCAGTTCTGCATTATTAGGTTGCAATAATAATACTACTGTAATAAACCTATCGTGTATGGTATATGCAGTTATTATGTTTGTCACCAGTTACAGGTTTGTTAGATTGTTGTTAGTTTTTGTTTGGTTATGGTGATTTGGTGTTGGGGTTTCTTAAGCGCAGGCGTCAGTATTTACGTGACTTTGTGACAGCATGCAAAGGTTTTGTAAAAATGTACCTTCCGTTATTTCCTGACACAAGGTATGGATATTATCACGTATAAGTTTTCGGTTATTTGATAGTGTGCAGCATAAAATACCGATATTTATTTTTTAACCACATAAAAATGTCGAGTTCATGTGTTTTTCTCCTTGGCGGAGGTGGGGTTGAAATGAGGTGCAAATTTGAGCTGGTGCACGCGCGCGTGTGTGTTAATTTGCAAGTTCGGAAAATAATGCATTGAAAATAGTCATAATTTATTCACAATGTAACATTGATATCCCATATACCCGACGAATGTAACATTGACATCCCATATACCCGACGAATACAGGGTTTGATGAAGTACCCATTACTACTTCATTCGCGTTCTAAACTTAAAAACCATCTTCGGGACGAATACGGTGTTCCCCGAATTATTCATTAGCATTTCATTCACACGATGACCTTAATAATCCATCTGCCTAACGGATACGGGTTCAACGAATTATTCATTACCATTTCGTTTCACGTCTCAAACTTGATAACACATCAGCCGGACGGATACGGGGTTTCACGAATTACACTCTTTAGCTGGCTCATTTCGTACATTGTGTGCGTCATACTACAAATTTGGTATGTGGATGTCGTTTTAATTAAGATGCATATTTAGGTCAATTTAAATTTTACATGCACTCATGTCGGGGCCTTATGTTCCAGGAAGACATATCAAGTTTTACAATATTTTTTCATTATTCTACAATGAGACAAATCGTGTCATACCATATTTATATGGCATACCTGAGAGGGAATACAGCTTACGGCGTAGTTACTTCTCAGTATCAATTTCCCTTGACGTCTCCAGAAAACTATATTCTGTATTATGACATTTTACAATACTTACATCTCACGTTACTATGGTAAATAAGACATTGTAGAATATTTACATTGCACGTTGCTATGGTAATATGAAATTCTAAAATATGTACATCGCACGTGCTCTATTTTGGACACTATTATTTTATTGGTTATTTTAAAAGAATAAACACTAAGCAGAAATTGTTAAAGACCGTTATAGAATTTGTTATCTTTTTATTTTTCTTTTATGTCGATGAAAAAATAGATTTTGCTAGATACGCTTTTATTATAAAATACATGGAAAAATTATTAAAATTTTCTTAGAATTTCAATTTTATAGCTTGAATTAGTATCCCCACCCCTTCGTCTAGACCAAGCAGTATTACTTAATAAATCTGGAATTTTCCCCAATTTTCATTAAAAACAAATAAAATTCAAATGTAAGATTGCTATAAAAAAATTACATTTTGGAGGGTTAAAATTTAGAGCAGAAACATTTATGGGGTTTTTTTGTGTATCCGGCTAGAGACAGAAAAACCTATGCTGGAAACTAAGTCTTGACACATGATTCGCTTTCGTCACGTGTGGTTTATAGACTTTTATGATAAAAATTAAACTGTAGGAGTTAGTATTTCACTCCGATAATCCACATAATGAATACTGGTATTAAGAAAGATGCCCGTCATCTACAAAAATAAAAAAATACACTATGTGAGTGTGTGTGTGTGTGTGAGAGAGAGAGAGAGAGAGAGAGAGAGAGAGAGAGAGAGAGAGAGAGAGAGAGAGAGAGAGAGAGAGAGAGAGAGAGAGAGAGAGAGAGAGAGAGTACCTGATTGTTTTTAAATTCATAAAATGTCGAATATTGTTTAGATAGAGAGCTGATGATCGCCTTTTCTCTTGATTCAACTTGGGTATCATTGGCCTTTTTCCGTAAACAAGCAGTTGATACGTCGTAATGGCAACCAATGTTAATTTTCTTACAGTTTCGTATGATTGGTCATGTGGTCATTTATGACCGAAGAAGTATTCATACTCCAAATGTCTAACTAGCTATTTACATTATTGACAGCGAAACGTTATTTCATGCTGTATGCACAAGACAATGATTCTGGTGCAGAAAGACATTTGTGATAGCAAGATAGGAGATTACTTTGTGGTTGGCAATGTGCATGATCGACGGTCCATTTTTTCTGCTCTGTTTTTATGTGTTTACGGCCATTTTCATAGTGAATAGTTTTGTGATAAATCGGTCCGTTGTTTATCATTCAGTTGCCTCTTCATCAAAGTAATACCTTGTTACAACGAAGTTTACGCCACTTTGCTTACTGTAGTGTTTTGGTGGTTGGGGTGAAAATCGCTAATTTTAGGGATATTCATAGCTAGCGGGGAACGTTTTTGATGTGATGCTAAAGGGGTAAGCTTAAGAGATTTGCATGGTTTATCCCTTCTCAGAGGTACGTATGCTAAGAAGGATTTTGGATTAGGCATTGTTGGCTTCTGATGTTACATGGCACATCATTGACCGTGGAATTTGTTTATGTTATCTCATGACGGCAAAAAATTAAAATTATAGATTCAAATAAAGAAAGATATCACTTATCTGGATATGTATGTATGTATGTATGTATATATATATATATATATATATATATATATATATATATATATATATATATATATATATATATAGTTTAATACAAACTATACTATCATACAGGTTAGAGAAATTAAATTCGTACTCTACGGAGTTTCGAACCCAGGTCCGCGAGTAAATGGCACCCATCGCCTTGCCTGCACACACCAGTCCATATACCGTCACGACTAAGCACGCATCACCAAAAAATGATGGCACTGAATCGTTGTTATATAAGCTCGTGCGTAGCAGACACACTCGCATGACGACCTAGTAATTAATTCTCATATATACACACAGTCGTTCCAGATTCCTATTAAAGAAATAAAGGTAGATATGATATTTTTGTATTACAAATAATTATATATATATATGAGAATTAATTACTAGGTCGTCATGCGAGTGTGTCTGCTACGCACGATCTTATATAACAACGATTCAGTGCCATCATTTTTTGGTGATGCGTGCTTAGTCGTGACGGCATATGGGTTGGTGCGTGCAGGCAAGGTGATGGGTGCCATTTACTCGCGGACCTGGGTTCGAAACTCCGTAGAGTACGAATTTAATTTCACTAACCTGTATGATAGTATTGTTTGTATTAAACTATTATTTCTTCCCACTATTATCAAGATTCTACTACAGAATCCAGGGATAGCACAGTCTGTCCTGTCTGGTGTGTATATATATATATATATATATATATATATATATATATATATATATATATATATATATATATATATATATATATATATATATATATCCATTGCACCGGATTCCAATAATCAAACAAGTGATCACACAAACCTAAAAATTGCTTAACACGGCGCTTTAACAAAATGGGCGTCTCCTTACTTGTATTAATTTATATATTTACGAGAAAACATACTGAAATGTAACTGATTACCATTCCTCGCTAAACAGGACAGGATTAACACCAAAACTAGCATTTCGCTTAAACAATATGTAAATTTAAGTTGGAAGTTTTATTTTCTTTAAATGCTTGTTCTGTAATGCTTTTGATGATTGTCTTTTTTTATATAAACCAGCCATTACCCTTAAAATAAAGTTGTCATATAAATCAGTAATTACCCATAAAAGAAAGTTCTCATTCATATTTTCTCATTCATATTCACCATTCGTTAGCTTTAAAGGAAAGTTCTCATTCAAATAAACCAGTCATTACATTTAGAAAAGAAAGTTCTGATTCATATAAACCAGTCATTACCCTTAAAATTAAGTTCTCATTCATATAAACCAGTCATTACCATTAAAATACAGTTATCATTCACATTAACCAGTCATTACCATTAAAATTAAGTTCTCATTCATATAAACCAGTCATTACCATTAAAATACAGTTATCATTCACATTAACCAGTCATTACCATTAAAATAAAGTTATCATTCATATAAACCAGTCATTACCATTAAAATAAAGTTATCATTCATATCAACCAGTCATTACCATTAAAATACAGTTATCATTCATATAAACCAGTCATTACCATTAAAATACAGTTATCATTCACATTAATCAGTCATTGCCCTTAAAATAAAGTTCTCATTCATACAAACCAACCCTTAACCTTAAAATAAAGTTCTCATTTATATAAACTACGTAATACCCTTAAAATAAAGTTTTCATTCAAATAAATCAGTCATTACCCATAAACGAAAGTTCTTATTCATATTTTCTTATTCATATAAACAAGTCATTACCTTTGAAATAAAGTTCCCATTGATATAAACCAGTCATTGCACTTACAATAAATTTCATATTCATGAATGCAGTGTAGAACCTCCTATCCGCAAATCAAGTGAAAGCTGTGTATTTCCCTAAATTATAAATTCAACTAACTGTTATTGTATAATTTCAAAACCGAACTTATTTTCATCATTTCCAACAAATATTACATGATGATTTTGGACCAAATGGATTTAGAGGGTAAAGAAAGTATATAATCATGGCCAATTGCCACGTGAGAGGATATATTTATAACTTGTTTTTCTTTTTCTTTTATTTCTTCTCACCTGTCTTTAATTTAAAGGCATCGTTAGTGCGCAAACAAAACATACATTTAGTTGAGTATGCTTCCCTGACAAACCGATTGAAAACACATTTTGTCTTTTAACTATTTGTGTTTGGACCTGTAGGAATTTTAACTGTTCATTTGATTCTTATGTATGGGAGATAAAGTATAGAAAGATATAGATCAGGTACACTATTAAATAAATAAAAAAAATTTATTTAAAACGTCGTTCTTTATCTCAGAGTCAACGATTTCTTTTGAAATGTTCCAGAAAAATTCTCATCATTTGATTACGCCGGAAGAAAACGCTTGAAGTAGTAAGTGTTACTATATTTTAGATCAATCGTTATACCTATACAACATCAATTAATTCGTTCTTGAAAATATCTATCCTTTTATACCTGTATATTCTTCATAAATACAACAAATCTATCAAAAGGTTAATGGCTACGTGTAAATCATTTCCAGATTCCATATATTTTTTACTTTCCATTTTCATTCAGTATTGCTCATCAATGCTTCCTTATGTAGAGGGAAATGTTATTTGTACATTTGTATCCTGTGTGATGAAACCATTTGCTTCTATATTCATATACATTTTGTAATTATTATGTATTAATATATGCATAACATGTTTAAATGAATAATCACATCTATTCCAATGCAAGACACACAACATTTATTGTTCCCAAATATACACCATGTATATACCAATATACACAATGTATATAACAAATATACACCCTGTATATACCATATATACACCATGTATATACCAAATACACACCATGTATATACCAAATATACACCATGTATATATCAAGTATACACCCTGTATATACCATATATACACCATGTATATACCAAATACACACCATGTATATACCAAATATGCACCATGTATATACCAAACATACAACATGTATATACCAAATATACACCATGTATATACCAAATATACACCATGTGTGTACCAAATATACATTATGTATATAACGAATATACACCATGTACAATGTTTTGGTTTCTCTTAATTTTGACATCTGTGACAGATGGCTATGGTATCCGAATGATCGTACACGGTCGAGACCGTCATTCTTTATTGAATATCGCTTATTTGAATTTACTAAGGTGCAACTTTGTTTCATTCGAGTGTAAAAAGATTTATCTATAAGATCACACCGTGATGCAAATCTTTTGTTTTTCCCAAACTGATAATAATTACTTTTGTAGAATGTTGTTTTCCACATTGATAATAATTACTTTTGTAGAATGTTGTGTTTCCTACACTGATAATAATTACTTTTGTAGAATGTTGTGTTTCCCATTCTGATAATAATTACTTTTGATGAATGTTGTGTTTCCTACACTGATAATAATTACTTTTGTAGAATGTTGTGTTTCCCACACCGATAATAATTACTTTTGTAGAATGTTGTTTCCCACACTGATAATAATTACTTTTGTAGAATGTTGTGTTTCCTACACTGATAGTAATTACTTTTGTAGAATGTTGTGTTTCTTACACTAATAATAATTACTTTTAATGAATGTTGTTTCCTACACTGATAGTAATTACTTTTGTAGAATGTTGTGTTTCCTACACTGATAATTACTTTTGTAGACTGTTGTGTTTTTCACACTGATAATAATTACTTTTATAGAATGTTGTGTTTCCCACACTGATAGTAATTACTTTTGTAGAATGTTGTTTCCCACACTGATAATAATTACTTTTGGTGAAAAGATATAAAATCAGGAAGAAGACTTTGCAGTTTATCTCCGATAGCTGGGGTCAGGAAACCAGATCAGAATTTGAATTATCAGAATCTATTGGTGTAGAAATCATAATGAACAAACAAAAATGGATCCTTATAGGAATCCACAAATTTCCATTTGTGATAAAAAAGACAATACCAATGACTTACAAATGACACTGGATCAAGTCACTTTCTATTAAGATAATACATGCATATTTGTAATTTATTATTTGCATTAAAATCGCTTGATTGATGAGAAATGCACATCCTTAATTAGTGGTTGAGATGTGTCGTGTTTTAGCATATTTGGTTAAAGAACGTAGTTTACATGGATGTCACACCCAATTAGCGTGACGTAATGCTCATAAATAGAACTGACTCTAACCACAAACTATATCATTTTGACAGTTTTAAAGTGATTCATATAATTTAATATCAAATTACTTGAAATGCAACACATACAAATGTAAATTAAATTCCATACAGTCATTAGGAATTTGATGGGAATAAAGTTTTACACCATTGGGAATTTGTAATGAAATTGAAAAAGGAGTCTATTAGTGAGAGGTTAACCAAAATCAAACAATTTTTTTTCTGGCATTTCCCAAAGTCAAAGGTAGTATAGCGCAGAGAAAGAACTTTTTTCTGTTAGAGTTGTAACCTCACTACTAGTCTAATGCTTGGCTTTACACAAATTCTCTCTCTCTCTCTCTCTCTCTCTCTCTCTCTCTCTCTCTCTCTCTCTCTCTCTCTCTATATATATATCTATCTATATATATATATATATATATATATATATATATATATATATATATATATATATATATATATATATATATATATATATATATATATATGTGTGTGTGTGTGTGTGTGTGTTTGTGTGTATAATGCCTTAAAATATATTACAGATAGAAGTGTACAATTGAAACAAAAAAGCTAAGCAAAATTAACAATAGAAGTAAAACAAACAATTTAACTGAATCCAATAAATAATTTATATCTTTAAGTTACAAAATAAAAATTTTAAAGACTCTTACGATATTGTGAATTTAATCCCAAGTAATCTTAAATGCCCTGTCACAAGTCAATCAATATAGAATGTTCCAAATGAATTTCAACAGTCTTTAATGTCCTCTTATACCACAATGATGCAGTTCAGTATGTTTTTGACTGAATTCACAATTATTCCACAGCATTTTAATAATTCCAAATGTGAATGAGCACTTTAGTAAATCCAATGAATATTTTAAGTAACAACATATACAATTCTGATGGATTCTTAGAGATTGATCTAAAATAAGAATGAGTTATAATTTGTTTATCAAATCTCTATTTAGACAAGATTAGTTGTATGTAACTCATTCACTTTGTGACCCTGTAATATTCACAAATTTGCATAATGTTACATAACTTTATAATTTACACACATATTACAGTTTTATACATATTACATGATTTCATTATAATTTACATAAATATTACAGTTATATATATATATATATATATATATATATATATATATATATATATATATATATATATATATATATATATATATATATATATATATATATATATATTTGATTCACATTACATAATTTCATAAAAATTTACATGCTAAGTTTTATACATTAAAGAAATGTACATACAACTCTTAATTCAGTCATTAGTGTTATACAAATGAAAACTTAATAAAAAGTCAGAAGTAAGAGTAATGAACCAAATTAGCTTAATAAAAATAAAATGTTACATGCTACAAATATATACACAATGAACATGTACGACAGAAAAGTGGAGGGTTTGATAATTCATCCATGCTGCAAAGTTGCTGTCAAATCAAAACGTATTTTTATTTATTTATTTTCTTTCTCTAATTTCCTTTGGATTCTATTCAAGTTTGCGGAGCAAATTAATTATACAGAGTTCTTTTAGGAGGTGGGTGATAGTGGAATGGAAATATGATTACATAAATTGATATTATATTGTGAGTGTTACATTTGTTTCTTGCATAAAACAATACCTTGAGAAATAAGAGGTAATATATTGTTTGACGCTTGGTACATAATTTTATCCTTTCTCAAATGTTTTGATTCCCTTACTGTTGACAATTTAATATTTTTCATTGCATTTGGGATGTATTCAACTTTATAAAGGACGAATTTGCAAGCTCTATTTTAAAAGCTGAGTAATTTGTAAATATTCCTATCAGTAGTGTTGTCAGTAGTATTTCCTGAGACAACATTATAGAGGATCAATGGAGAAGCAATTGGAGTTAGAAGCATTTCAAACAGATACGCAGTGAAGACCATGAGGATCGGAATCAGACCCATCGGTTATGCGTCCAAGTTAACAACTAATGGAGGAAAATATGATAGTTACAAGCATAAAATTCAGGTCACAGTAATTTGCCTTAAGTATGGTTGGGATACTTCCCTTGTGATGCATCCACATGACAGTATTCATTAGTGTAATTAAGGTTAAAATATTGAGGGTGAAATTGACGAATAACTGAGAATCAATAAGTCACTCAAGCGTGAAAATTCGATCACATTGACCTACTTTTGAAACGGTTCAATTGCTGTTCACGAGATGGTGATATGCACCAGAATTCATGATTGAGATGAAATATGGTTGAATAGTTGGAAATGCACTAGTCAGTCAAGCGTGAAAATTAGTTCAAAGTAGCCTACCTAGTACAATGTATATGGTTCAGTTAGTCTCCTTGGGATGCGTCTACAAACAAATTTTCATGAGTGTGTGTCAAATAATGTCAAGATTTTGGAGCTATAGCGAAAGACTAAAATACATGTACAAAGGTCAATCGGCTGTGAAAATTAGATCATAGGGACCTGGTTTTATATGATTCGGGTACACATATCGAGACGCATGAGCATATAAATTTGCATTTGTAGATGAAATATCAAGAGCTTAGACAAAACATGGCTAAAAGTCTAAAGCTGAAAAAACCTGAAAATTAGGTCGATGTGACTAACTTTTGGTATGGTTCGATTTCACATTTAAAAAACATTTAGATACTAATTTCTTAAGTACAGGTTAAAACGTAAGATACTGAAAGAGCAAGAAATGTTGCAAAAATAATAAATTTATTCAAGTGCAAATATTAGATAGAATTGACCTAATTTTGGTATAGTTAAGGTACTCGTTCAAATATGAATCCACATAACCAAGTTTTGTGAGTGCATTTGAAGCATGATCGAATTCAATGATGGTGTAATGAATGAAAAAACAATACATACACTAACAACTCTAATGTAAAACACTGGCCACAACCAACCTAAGTTTATTATGGCCATGTTAACCTCCAAGATATAAACTCAGATACTAATTTTTATTAGCATATGGAGATTAGGGTTTCAGCATTTAGGGTGGATAGTGGAAAGTAAAAAATGGATGACAGTGACCTAATTTAGTCAAATTTCAGTTACTCTTGTTAAGATACAGTAATGTACCATTTTTCAGGAGGGTGGGTGAAACACGGTCCAAAATACAACGGATATAACAAATGGATAGTTGAAGAGGCAAACGTCGCTCAAGCATGACAAGTTATTCACAGTGACCCAATTAGAGTTAATCTTGTAGAGGTGTATACACACCAATTTGCAAGAATTAAGGCAACAAGGGGCTAAGATATTGTGGGCATATCAAAAGAATGTTTGAAAATACAACGATAGCACATTGTGGGTCCAATGTCACTCAGTGGGTCCAATCGGCAATACAACGATAGTCCATTGTGGGCCCAATATTACTCAGTGGGTCCAATCGGCAATACAACGATAGTCCATTGTGGGTCCAATATCACTCAATGGGTCCAATCGGCAATACAATGAGTATCCATTGTAGGCCCAATATCACTCATCTGGTCCAATATGTAATACAACGAGAGTCCCTTGTAGGCCAAATATCATTCAATGGGTCCAATCGGCAATACAACGATAGTCCATTGTGGGTCCAATATCACTCAGTGGGTCCAATCGGCAATGCAAGAGTCCATTGTGGGCACAGTATCATTCAGTGAGTTCAATCGGCAATACAACGATGGTCCATTATGGGCCCAATATCACTCAGTAGGTCCAATCGGCAATACAACGAGAGCCCATTGTGGGTCCAATATCACTCAATAGGTCCAATCGGCAATGCAAGAGTCCATTGTGGGCCCAGTATTACTTAGTGAGTTCAATCGGCATATAATCAAGAGTCCATTGTGAATCCAATATCACTAAGGGGGTCAAATCGGCAATACAACCATAGTCCAATGTGGGCCCAGTATCACTCAGGGGGTCTAATCGGCAATACAACGATAGTCCATCGTGGGACCAATATCACTCATTGGGTCCAAATCGGCAATACAACCATAGTATATTGTGGATCCAATATCACTCAATGGGTCCAATCGGCAATACAACGATAGTCCATTTTAGGCCCAATATCACTCAGTGGGTCCAATTGGCAATACAACCATAGTCCATTGTGAGCCCAATATAACTCAGTTGGGTTAAATTGGCAATACAACGATAGTCAATTGTGAGCCCAATATTACTCAACGAGTCCAATCGGCAATACAACGATAGTCCATTGAGGGCCCAATATCACTCAGCGGGTCCAATCGGCAATATAACGATAGTCCATTGTGGGTCCAATATCACTTAATGGGTCCAATAGGCAATACAACAATAGTCAATTGTGAGCCCAATATTACTCAGTGGGTCCAATTAGCAATACCGCCATAGTCCGTTGTGGGCCCAATATTAGTCAACGAGTCCAATCGGCAATACAATGATAGTCCATTGTGGGCCCAATATCATTCAATGGGTCTAATTAGCAATACAACGATAGTCCATTGTGGGCCCAATATCACTCAATGGGTCCTATCAGCAATGAAGATGTGTCTAAGGTCAAGTATATCCATGCCATGAAAAATTCTACCTACGACCGCATGCCAAGTTTTATCTAAACCGGTCCTTCTGTTTTGAGACGTCAAAATTAGTAAACGTGGACGGACGGATGACGGATGCAGGGTCATTATATAAGCTCGCATGGCCTGCTGCTAAGAATTACGCAAATGCGCAAATAAGCCACACTAACCTAGTTTTCTTACGGCTGAACCATTTTATTTACATGCATCCACATAACAATTTTGATGACTGTAAACAATGTTCTAGCTGATCTTGACAGCGCAACGAATAATCGAACAGACAAAATGTCACTTTCCGTGCAAACTATTATTGGTGAGGGTATGCAAGCATTCAACATTTAATTTATTTTTTATTAGATGTGATAAATATTTACAAAATATGTTAGAGAAGAAATAAATTATACTTAGTTTGGTGTCAAATCGCCAGAAAAGGCTGATCGTATGAGATGGTGAGAACGGTTATTGAGGCAGTGGGATCAACTGACAATGTCTATCGCCCCCCCCCCCGCCACACCCCGAACTTTACCTGAAATAATGACATATGAAGAGTCTGACAATAGGATCGTGCAAATAAATCCCCCATCATAAATAAAATGAATGTAGGGATTCTATGTGTCAAGATGGGATGCAGCTCGTTTGAAACAAACGCCTTCAATTTTGCCATTTTTTTCATGATAACGTAAAGGAAAAGGTAAAAGACTACTGATGTCTCTTTCAATTATTTGCTTGTCCAAAGTGAGATTAAGTTTCTTCGATTTTGCTTCAAAAAGCAATTTTAATATTGGTAGAAAGGCTACAAGATTACAAATTTTGCCGTCACTGGTTTGAACATGGAACCTTGCATACATGTATAATTCTGCAGCGTCATCGGTAACAATTTGTCCATGTTTATGACATCTCAGCAAATACTTCCCATCTTTTTCTTCAGTTTTAAGTTTTGCATTTTTACACTGTGACATTGGGCAAGAGGAATACGGTTCTACCTCAATAAGTCCTAAAAGTGTTCCCGCTTTCAAACTATCTTCCTCACTATCGTCATCTTCTGAAAGCTGACCGAGAGCCTCATTCTTTATTATCTATAAAAGAAACACAATTTACCTCTCCATATTAAAATTATTATTAAAATAAATATTATCTCAAAACTGGAAGTAAAATATAAGCTACTAGAGCGGATTTTCTCAGTAGAAGTATTCTACAGAAAGCATCGTGTCGTCTGTTTCAATATGAGTCGTCTGTTTCTACATGATTCGTTGGTTTCAAGAGTAGTCATCTGTTTCTGCATGTGTCGTCTGTTTGAACAGCGGACCAGTCATCTGTTTCATCATGAGTCATCTGTTGCAACATGAGTGGTCTGTTTCAGCATGAGTCAACTGTTGCAACAAAAGTGGTCTGTTTCAATATGAGTCATCTGTTGCAACATGAGTGGTCTGTTTCAGCATGAGTCAACTGTTGCAACATGAGTGGTCTGTTTTAACATGAGTCATCTGTTGCAACATGAGTGGTCTGTTTTAACATGAGTCAACTGTTGCAACATAAGTGGTCTGTTTTAACATGAGTCATCTGTTGCAACATGAGTGGTCTGTTTCAGCATGAGTCAACTGTTGCAACATAAGTGGTCTGTTTTAACATGAGTCATCTGTTGCAACATGAGTGGTCTGTTTTAACATGAGTCATCTGTTGCAACATGAGTGGTCTCTTTCAGCATGAGTCATCTGTTGCAACATGAGTGGTCTGTTTCAACATGAATCATATGTTGCAACATGAGTCGTCTGTTTCAGCATGAGTCATCTGTTGCAACATGAGTGGTCTGTTTCAGCATGAGTCAACTGTTGCAACATGAGTGGTCTGTTTCAACATGAGTCAACTGTTGCAACATGAGTGGTCTCTTTCAGCATGAGTCATCTGTTGCAACATGAGTGGTCTGTTTCAACATGAATCATCTGTTGCAACATGAGTCGTCTGTTTCAGCATGAGTCATCTGTTGCAACATGAGTGGTCTGTTTCAGCATGAGTCAACTGTTGCAACATGAGTGGTCTGTTTCAACATGAGTCAACTGTTGCAACATGAGTGGTCTCTTTCAGCATGAGTCATCTGATTCAACATGAGTGGTCTGTTTTAACATGAGTCATCTGTTGCAATATGAGTGGTCTGTTTTAACATGAGTCATCTGTTGCAACATGAGTGGTCTGTTTCAACATGAGTCAACTGTTGCAACAAAAGTGGTCTGTTTCAATATGAGTCATCTGTTGCAACATGAGTGGTCTGTTTCAGCATGAGTCAACTGTTGCAACATAAGTGGTCTGTTTTAACATGAGTCATCTGTTGCAGCATGAGTGGTCTGTTTCAACATGAGTCAACTGTTGCAACAAAAGTGGTCTGTTTCAATATGAGTCATCTGTTGCAACATGAGTGGTCTGTTTCAGCATGAGTCAACTGTTGCAACATAAGTGGTCTGTTTTAACATGAGTCATCTGTTGCAGCATGAGTGGTCTGTTTCAACATGAGTCAACTGTTGCAACATGAGTGGTCTCTTTCAGCATGAGTCATCTGATTCAACATGAGTGGTCTGTTTTAACATGAGTCATCTGTTGCAATATGAGTGGTCTGTTTCAACATGAGTCAACTGTTGCAACATGAGTGGTCTCTTTCAGCATGAGTCATCTGATTCAACATGAGTGGTCTGTTTTAACATGAGTCATCTGTTGCAATATGAGTGGTCTGTTTTAACATGAGTCATCTGTTGCAACATGAGTGGTCTGTTTCAACATGAGTCAACTGTTGCAACATGAATGGTCTGTTTTAACATGAGTCATCTGTTGCAACATGAGTGGTCTGTTTTAACATGAGTCATCTGTTGCAACATGAGTGGTCTCTTTCAGCATGAGTCATCTGTTGCAACATGAGTGGTCTGTTTTAACATGAGTCATCTGTTGCAACATGAGTGGTCTGTTTAAACATGAGTCATCTGTTGCAACATGAGTGGTCTGTTTCAGTATGAGTCATCTGTTGCAACATGAGTGGTCTGTTTCAGCATGAGTCATCTGTTGCAACATGAGTGGTCTGTTTCAACATGAGTCATCTGTTTCAACATGAGCTGTCTGTTTCAATATGTCATCTGTTTCAAGAGTCATCTGTTTCATGAGTCATCTGTTTCAACATGAGCTGTCTGTTTCAACATACGTCATCTGTTTCAAGAGTCATCTGTTTCATGAGTCATTTGTTTCAAGAGTCATCTGTTTCATGAGTCATCTGTTTAAACATGAGTGGTCTGTTTCAACATATGTCATCTGTTTCAAGAGTCATCTGTTTCATGAGTCATCTGATGCAACATGAGTCATCTGTTTCATGAGTCATCTGTTTCAACATGAGTGGTCTGTTTCAATAGATGTCATCTGTTTCATGAGTCATCTGTTTTAACAATGGATGAGTCATCAAGTATTTAAGTAGCATTTACTAGTTAAAATCAGCGTGCTTGAAACGACTCAATTGAATTTGACAAAAACGACTCAGTTGAATTTGACAAAAACGACTCAGCTTAATTTGACAAAAACGAATCATTTGAATTTGACAAAAACAATTGTGAAGCATTCTCAGCATGAAGATTGTTTTTCCTCTCAAATGACAAAACATTAATTTGAAGTATTTATCACATAAGTTGTTAGCACAAAGATGTCTCCATAACCGCAGCCTGTGTTTTATCATGGCTCATTAGATCATTATAAACTATGTTACAAAAACAACTTTAAGTTTTTTTTCTTGCACGTTTCAAACGAAGGTACTTGATGACTCTGAAGCATAAACTCACAAATACAGTCATCTCATTAAAGTCAAATGCATGCTGAATTTGTTTTGGTTGCTGAACAATTTTGCATACTGTGAAAGGCATGCATTTGTGCTGATGAGATAACTCTGAAAACGATTGTCCAAACAACATATACTGATTAAAATATGTGTACAAAATTTACCTTGACGATAGTAAGACTGAGCAACAAATGTGGTATGTGACACGCCTTTTAGTGAAGATTGTATTATAATATGCATGTATTCTAAGTTTAATTCTTACGTTTAATCCCCGCCCCCTCTCTCTCTCTTTCTCTCTCTCTCTCTCTCTCTCTCTCTCTCTCTCTCTCTCTCTCTCTCTCTCTCTCTCTCTCTCTCTCTCTCTCTCTCTCTCTCTCTCTCTCTCTCTCTCTCACACACACACACACACACACACACACACACACACACACATTTGCATTCCTTGCGAACTCGGATGGATGTATATGGAGATCTTGTTCGTTCAAGCACTGCATGCACCCGCGGGAAGCACAGCACTTTCACCAACCCGCACACTCTTGTTGATTTTATATTGTAATTTAGAAACTACGCTTGATCCCTGTTAATATTTACAGACGTAAGAGCGCAGCGTCGATGATATGACCAGGCTTGCCACCAAAGCAGCTTTGACCAAGTTTACCAGCAGGGTTGTTTTTGAAGTTGACCAGGTAAAGCTTCTGATTTTTCAATTTCAAAACGGAACAACTCTAAAATTTTCAAGGTGGACGTTTATGATTTTAATTTAAACCTGCTAGACGGAATCGCAACTATGGCAACTGTCATAGTATACCAATCGGATTCGTTGTTGGAGGCATATGAACAGTAGAATCTCTGTCCGGAGGCGCTGGAAAAATAATTACACTACATTTATATTAGGGAATACGTATTTATTTGGAACTTCTCGTAGTGACACAAGGCAGTCTCAACACGAGTACAAAACTATAATCAATTAAAGACAAGACAATTAGCATGGGCGAGTTCGAGATCATACCTGTGGAAATGGTAAACCATCTTCGTTACCGAGCATAGATCGGAACCGAGACATCAGAGACCGAAAAGTATCAAGTTTCATTATTTTAACATGAACATCACCCAAGAAATTGATTCAGTTGAACCAATGTCAGTTCAGTATTGGTCACAGTGACATACTTTTTGATCAGGTTGGAGTACTCATAATAATACAACATCTCACCAAGAATTTTGATTTCTGGTATAGCAGTATGCAAAAGGGTACAAAAAACCTTAATGTTCATTGGCTGCAGGCAAAAAACCTAAGCAAGTAAAATTTGAAACATAGATCACCTTGACCTTGATGTTGTAAGATACTAACAAATATACATTCAATAATGCAGTTAAATGATTGTCGTGTGAACAATATTAAAGAAATAGACTTAAAGCAAAAGATTTGATTAAAGTTAGTGAAGTGTGAAATTTGGGTCACAGTGGCCCTCTTTTGTGCTTAGGATATAGCTGTCCTAAAAAAGCATTTAGTTTCATGCTTCGGTATGCAAGCAGGATGAAGAAAGATGTGATTATAGTTTCAACGCAAAAACTTCAGAAATAATATACATCTACAAAGTTTCCCTTAGTTTCCTCTCTAGTGTATAGGTACTGTAAAACCCACTCTAAACTGGTATCATGGAAGAAAGACTGGCAGACATCCATTGAGGCTATACATACAGTATGTATATTCGTGATATTCGTTTTCACATGTGTCGGCGCCGACGCTCAGGGTTCTACAATAATTCTCATCTACTTTGTACAGTCAAATAATAAATTTAACTGTTACCTAAATCAACGGCATGGTTTGACCATTTCAATGCTCAGTATCGACCATCTTGAAAACTGAAATATCCTAAATTATTGTGTGTATGTGAATTATTTTATCTTTTTGACAGCTTCATCGTATGTTTTCCGTAGAGTGTTTTGCTGTCTTTTGACAGGTTCATTCTGCGCTTTTATCCTGAGCTACCTTTGGGTGCCATGATTTGGCCACTTACTCCATCCATATTAGTCAAATCATTTTCAGTTACGCCCTGGCAATTTTGGATTTGATTTGTTAGGTGCTATGACCTTAATAAATTGGACCATTGCTGCTTGGGTTGATTTAATTTTAAGCGGTTCTGAACATTTTGCCATAATTACTTTCTCGAAGCCAGCGACGCGACTGACTTATTTGTACACACATATAACCCCTTCTTGTGTAATAAATGACTAAATAAACAAAATAAATAAATTTTTAGAAAGACGTATTTTAATACGGGTCTAGGATGCAGAATAGGTATAAGACCTCCACCTGAGTGCCGTAAATGGCTAGTAGTAGAAACATTTATGCCGTGGGATTTATCCCGGGATTATTTTCACTTGAGAAGGTCTTGTATGCCTTAAAAGTATTACACTGAAAGCTATTCACTTTTATTTAAAATATACATACATACATACATACATACATACATACATACATACATACATACATACATACATGCATGCATGCATGCATGCATGCATGCATGCATGCATGCATGCAGGCAGGCAGGCAGGCAGGCAGGCAGGCAGGCAGGCAGGCATGCATGCATGCATGCATGCATGCATGCATACATACATACATACATACATACATACATACATACATACATACATACATACATACATACATACATACATACAGGCGTGCATGCATGCATGCATACATACATACATACATACATACATACATACATACATACATACATACATACATACATACATACATACATACATACATACATACATACATACATACATACATACATACATACATACATACATACATACATACATACATACACACATGCATGCATACATCAGATTTCAGCTATAAAAATGTAATCTAAAAGCATCTTGCAAAATCACAAGACTTACCTGAACTTCCGTAGTTGGGGTGGTGCTCAAGTTCTTTTCATTTTGAAAAAGCCTCACTCTTACATTTTTCAAAGACAGTACTTGTCCTTTTTGAACTTTCTCTGCGAATGTGCCCCATAGAGCAAGATTTACTGCATTTGTGTTATCCTTAAGAGTCACTTCCGCAAAAGATTCTATTCTTCTGTGGCATTCTTTTCTGCATGGGGACACATTGAACTGAAATACATTTTTTTATTTTCTTGCTGTGTTTATTGATGGTTTTATAGAAAATATTTTTCTTTTTTTTCGTTGCTTTTTTTCTGGCCATAAATTAAATATTTGTATTTCAATTCCATTAAGTGTGCACGATACCTATATCTTCTCGACTACATGCGGACAAACACTGGTCCAATCAGAACGTTGCCATTGAAATTTCAATGTCATATTTAGATTTCATCTGTACAATTACATAGCGCTTATTGAAAATTCAATGTCCAATGTCGAGCTTTTAGATTGTATCTTTTGAATTACACGGCGGTTGTTGAAATTTTAATGTCATATGTCTCGAGTTACAAATTAACATGTTGAATCACACTGAATGTGCTGAAAGTTCCATTTCAAATGTTAAGATTTAGATTGCATCTATTGAATTACACAGCGGTGATTGGACATGTTATTGTGCCTTTTAGATTTGTTATTTTTAGATGGTGAAATGATGTGTTGGTATTAAAAGTAACATTGCACAATGTCCACTTTAACAATTCAAAATAATATTTAGTATTAAAATGCATCATTCGTGTATTCAATTATAAGGCGCCATTACATTTTATGCATTTACAGTCTAAAAGACACAATTCACAGGTCGAGAATTACTATGAACTCCTTCGCTAGAGTTCGCTTCGCTCTCGTGACAGACCACGTTATTTTTAAACAAGGAGGCTGCTTCTAGTTGCTTTGAAATTCAACAGATGAAATCTAAATACTCGCCATGTGAAATGGAGCTTTAATCACAAACATTTGCATACAACGTGTGAATGATAGATTCTCGACATATGATGTCGAAATTTCAACCACCGCTGTGCAATACAAAATATACACTGTAAAACGCCGACATAGAACTTTAAACCACCACTGTATAATTCAACTTATAAAATCTAAAATCTCGATCTAGAAACTAACTTAAAGGACATGCAATTAGATCCAACACGTGATATTGGATTTCTTGACATACGACATTGAAAGTTCAACTTCAACTTTTTCATTGGACCAGCTTTTGTCCGCTACGGCTCCTCACACTTATCGACATATCTTTATCTGTGTTCTTAATGGTATAACGGTACCAATTGCGCAAGTCCAGGTGGATGGACCTTCAGGTGTAGCTGTGATTGGTGCATTATGTAAGAGCAATACTTTCTATTAGGCTTAAAAAAAGGTTGAGCCTCTTGACAACATGTGAGATTATGTTAATTCCTATCTAGATCATATTTTGTATTTTTTTATGACTTTTTGAAAATGTAGTACATATGACTTGAAAAAGTATCTGTTGTGACTAGATAACTCATACCCCTGTCAAGTTCCAGCAGAGTTATCTCTCTTAGATGCAATGACGTGCTTGGGTTCGGCCATTGTCAAATTAACAGTCTTAACACTGTTCTCTTGAAAAGTGTGTGCTGTGCATGCACAATTAGGATAGAAAATATATCTATTTTCCCAAATATCAACATTAAGGTCTATGGAAAAACAATTGGTACCGTGATACCTAATCATGCTCTGATGGGCAAGACTTGGGGTACCAGTCACTGATATTCCACGGTGTGTGTTACCAAGTGGAATAGTAATTATTAACGTCAGATGGGCAAGACTAGGGGTACCAGTCACTGGTATTCCACGGTGTGTGTTACCAAGTGGAATATTAATTAATAACATCAGATGGGCAAGACTAGGGGTACCAGTCACTGATATTCCACGGTGTGTTACAAAGTGGAATATTAATTAATAACGTCAGATGGGCAAGACTAGGGGTACCAGTCACTTATATTCCACGGTGTGTGTGTTACCAAGTGGAAAAGTAATTAATAACGTCAGATGGGCAAGACTATGGGTACCAGTCACTGATATTCCACGGTGTGTGTTACAAAGTGGAATATTACTTAATAACGTCAGATGGGCTAGACTAGGGGTACCAGTCACTGATATTCCACGGTGTGTGTTACAAAGTGGAATATTACTTAATAACGTCAGATGGGCTAGACTAGGGGTACCAGTCACTGATATTCCACGGTGTGTGTTACAAAGTGGAATATTACTTAATAACGTCAGATGGGCTAGACTAGGGGTACCAGTGACAGATATTTCACGGAGTGTGTTATCAAGCGGAATATTGATTAATGACGTTAATGCATGGTGTATCCTTATTATATGTCTTTATCACTATCACACCATTACAATGAGAGGCATGTGGAAGACTAGAATACACGGTGCGGGGAAGGAACTGAAGAGAAAGCCGTGGTCAGACAACAAGTGATGGGAAATGCTTGAGCCCGAACTAAATGTATGCTTACTTCGCATCCTCGTCCCATTGCCCGAACACAGCAGCAGAAGTGGTACTACAAGAAGTGTGTGTGTGTGTGTGTGTGTGTGTGTGTGTGTGTGTGTGTGTGTGTGATATTATATTGAAAACGTGAAGCGAGTCCGGTAAGTGTATTTCTAGGAGATAAAAGCTAGCAAAAGCGCTTCAGCAAAAAAAAAAAAAAAAAAAAAAGAGAAGAAAAAAGAAAGACGGATAACTTATTGGTTTAATCTTTGCAATATTCTGCAGGAAATATTTCGCGACTGTCTTTCTAAAAATATAAATACGCAATGCAATATTTGCAGGTAAATTAAGTTTGTTAGAACGAGTACACTTTCAAGTTAATTTTCCTTCAGCATATGAAAACATTATAGGACATGTACAGATAACGAATGTTGGCGATTTAACGAATTCAGTATCATCTGTGGAAAATGGCCTATAGCCATATGTATATTGACAGGTGACAGTAAAAAAAAAAAAAAGACGGGATGCTGGAAATAGGGAATTATGTTACTTGGAAAATAAAGAGAGGTATTCAAATAAACATTGGGGGGAAAAAGACGCAATCATACAATGATTCAGTTAGACAATATTCTTTCGATATATGCCAGTAAACTTAGAGGGTGGGAAACTCAAAGGATACTGAAATAAAATATTCAGATGCAATTGGTCACTCGATTTCTCTACGAGTACTCTTTTCGTTGAATCATATATTCCCCTTACGCATAGAATCTAATACATAATCTCAACTTGACATGTTTAGGGTTTTAATTAAACACTCATTTTAAACTTTCAAGTTTTGGAGAAGTTTCGAACGCTATTTACACCTATTTGTAATTGCAATATACACACATTTATCCTTGTACTTATCTATCTTAATCAAATTACAATATTATTTATTTCTGATATCTCTCATTTGAGAGACTTCAAAATCAATTTGGTTTCAATACCAGTAGAGCGTCGTAATATATACGAGCTTATGGGATGGTCGTCGTCCGTAACTAATTTTTGTCTTGCTATTTATTATGAAGGATATAAATTTGGTTGCTTTAAACGTTCAGTAGTTTATCTTGGAATTTAAATTAGTATTTTATAATAGCAAAAATATTAAAAAGCTTTACATTTTCTATTATCTTTATTTGTATTATTTCTTTTAATTATAATTAATTGATAATTTTTTCATTAGAAAAATAAATAAAAATTATTTTAACTTTAATTTATTTAACCTTTGATACCTTGGGATTACGTCCCTTACATTAGAAAATCTCACTTTTACGATACGATTACTTCTCTTATATTGGCTCACCTCGGCTTTTGCAAAAATTTGTTTACAGTATAATCAATAACGTTTATTACACCAAACATTAAGCAAAGAAGTATTTAACTGTGATTTATTTATCCTTTCATAATTTATGAAAAAACCGCGGTTAACTCGTCAGCACTTTCTCTATGCTCTAAATTCGTTCTAGCAAGCCACGGGAGATAACCTGCAACGTTCATTTGTCACATTAGCTCCATGTGTGGTGAATTTATCGCATTTCATCAGTTCGCATAAACAAAGGTACGCTGTCAACAAAACAATGCAACAAGTTCTAGCATATACACGAAAATTCCCGTTTTATCGATCATATTCGAAACTTTAGCTGGCTCCTTCAAGCTGGGCCAAAGGTCATTGTTGGATCTAAGATTGGTATCGACTGTTGTAAAGCGCTTAGAGCTTCTAAAGAAATGGCGCTATATAAAGTCATCGTTATCATCATCATCATTATTATTATTATTATTATTATTATTATTATTATTATTACAAAGGTGAGTGAATTTACAGTTGCTGTGACTGATTAAGCTTTATGTACATTCATTCCAAAGGAAAAATTTCCACACAGGCTTGTTACTGGAATGTGGAGGTTTGTTTCCAGTGGATCTCCACGATGAATCTGGCTGTTGGGTACCGTTAACTTAGATTCCACGGAAGGTGTTACGAAGTGGAATATTGATTAATTTTACGTTGTATCAGTGATATTGAATTAGAAAAAACGGTCTCCAGAGTTGTATCAGTTTCATCGAATCTAATGCTAGAACACCTCTTTAAAATGTGCATATCATGTTTAGCATAGAACGAATACGAAACCTTGCTGATATAAAGTGATATTTTAAGCTCATCAAAAAAAATCTTATGAAAACCTAGGACTACAGAGTGGTCACTAACTTATCCAAGTAGATGCAAGATCAAGTCATTAATGTGGATGTCCACGCTCATTATCGAAACCATCTTAGATCTAGAGGATACACATTTACATTCCAAATTTGATCAAAATAGGATCAGAATTATAGTCCCCAGAGAGGTAATATGCTGTTATTTGTTAACTTGATGACGAACGACGGACGATACACAATGACAGAGTGATACCGTGAACTCGTTTGGTTTCACGGCCAGATGAGTTAAAATTAAACCAAAATGTTAACATGAATTTTCCAAGAGTGTGACTTTAACCTCAAGGTCATAAAAACATGTTTTGTGCACAATGAATTACTGTTGCTCCATGAGATACATCGCAAGAATGAACAAAATCCATCAAGGGGCAAAATAAATAAAAGCCAGCAAAAGGTCTTTTTTTCTGAACAAAAACTTTCACACAAATCTTCTTGTTCTGTGACAATTAATCTCATGGCTGAGATGCGAGCAGGCTTCTCAAAATGAATTGTATTCACGTTATGATTAGATACCCCAAATATAAACGCAGTCCGTTCAAGAAATAACAAGAGGATGAAGTGTACTTGCTATAATTTACCTGGAAGCCTACCTGGCTTGTGTAATCAAACGACCTGTCTTGCACACTCTAATAACTGACCAACTTATTCCGCAGGTAAATTTTATACTGTTAGAACACAATCATATTTAATATCAAAGTGTTTATATCATAGAAAGTTAACACACTTTACCATTGTCAGATAAAAATATTTCAAAAGACAAAGGGGCCCTAAGGGGCCGAGTGGTCTAAAGCGCTCTCCGTTGCGGATCACTGTCATCTCACTTCTGTCTGCGTGGGTTCGAGTCTAAGATTCGGCGAATATAGATATGTAAGAAAGCTTGCCAGTAGCTTCTCGTGGGTCGGTGGTTCTTTCCGCGGATTTCCTGGTTTCTTCCTCCACCATTAATACTGGCCGCCATGAATAGCCTATCGTGTGCTGAAAAATGGCGTTAAGCCCCAGAACAACATCAAAAGACAAAGGCATAATTAATGTTCACGGACCTTACTCATATGATTATCATATACTGATAGTTTAGACCTTTTTTAAAACACGTTAATTATATACAGGATCATCTAATTGATATACACTTTTATAGAAACCATATAAGAACATTGCGAGAAGTTTATTTACCACGTTTGAGCAAACTTTTGATTTCCAGCTTTCCAGAATGAACATAGTTCATACTCACATCACACTTATCTGTCTGTATGCTATAAGGCTTTTAAACAAGTTTGAACAAAATCTGATCAGAAACATAGTCTATAGACAGTCGAAAAACTCGTCCAATCGGGCGAAAGGTTGTCTCATTAATATGCATGGATCACACTAGTCAACACGCATTAATTTAAAGATTAATAATATAAGCCTATATACCAAATTTGATTAAAATCAAACAGTCAAGACATTCAGTAAATAATCTAACATTCCAAATTTAGTTAAAAATTCGGATCAGAAATATTGCCTCCTGAGTGGAAATAATTTTTTTTTTAAATTTTTTTTAAATAAGATACAAGATCACCTGATCAACATGCATGGTTTTCGTGAATTACAAGACTCGTCTGAGACCTTGAATGAAAATGTATATTCCATGTTTTATCAAAATTGGACAAGGTATATAGCCTATAGAGTGTTAACATGTTTAGCCAATCGGATGCAGGATCAGCTCATTAGTATGCAATGATCTTATTCGTTACAGAACTCATCCAAGATCTTGATGAGGCAAACTTATAAATTTGTATTCAAAGTTAGATCAAAATGCAACTAGAACAGAAATTAGTATGCATGGATCTTGGTCATTATTTAACTCTTCTATGATCTGGATGACGTAGGTTTATTTTTAAAATTTGTTCAGAGTTTGATTAGAAATGTAAGCCTCCAGATTGGTAAGAAGAAATTGTTGACGGATTGGTGGACATTGAAGAGAGGCCACAGACCCCAACGGTGCACAGTTTTGATAGAAAATGTCCTAACATAAATACTTAAAAGATTGATTCGAATTGGCTTACCTCTTTTTGACGAGTCGAAAATATTGTTTTTGTTTTTGTTCTCACATGGTTGCTATAGAAAGCACACGGTTACAAATGGAGTCATTCCAGAAAAAAATGGTTTTATCAAGCATGACGCAAAGAAACATCCTGAACAGGTTTGATAGAAAACTTGGGTCAGCCGTTCTGGAGCAGTTACAAAAAAATTTCCAACTGATTGCTAAGGAAGATACACTATTATCATGGTAAGCCACCCAGACACAATTGTGTTACAGCAGTTATAATAAATATTTCAGTAAAGTATATCTTCAGAAACAATTTTACCAAGTTTGGTTGAAAATGACCCAGCTGTCGTTTTTAGAAGACTTGAAAGCATCTATGTTGAAATACGGCAGACGCCAAAACGTCTTCAAAGTCTGTTCACTGTTATGAATATTTTCTTGTATTTTCATCCATATTTAATGACAGATCAGCAGAACCTTTGTTAGAGGACAATTTCAATTTGCATGATGAAATTATGGAAGTTACATGATGTTGAATCTATTTTTAGTAACTGCGGCCATATTAATAGTCTTCAGTTGTATGAACGAGAAATACATTATTGCAAAATGCATACTATTAAATTTGGTCCATTTATGTTGGTTCCTGTTTTTAGCAGAAATCGATTAAAATGTTTCCTATCTTTAGTTAGTATCTAGTATCGGTGGTCATATATATATATATATATATATATATATATATATATATATATATATATATATATATATATATATATATATATATATATATATATAATACTTTCTATTAAAATTTGATCAGTTTTCAGTTTTTAGAAAATCATATTTAGAGAAATTGTCATAACAATCGTTTATTTCTTAGTAACGATGGTCATTTTAACGGCAGATTTGTATACATTTTGAAGGCAATCATAAAGAAATTCATATATCAAACATGGGGAAATTCTCTCCAGGTTTTCTTGACATATGGTCATTTAAAGTTATTTTTTTCAACGTTTAGTAACAGCCTTTTTAAAACACGGATCGGTATATTTTGTATACGATCACACTCCAATGAATTATATGTTTATCCTGCTCTCCTACTTGACAAAGATGTGTTTTTTTCGTTTATGCTTAAAAATGAACTTAACCTCTCGTAAGGGAAACAGAGATGATTGGGGATACATGAATGTGAAAAGTAAGAACGTCCTAATTTCTCAGTTCAAATATGAAGGCTATACGTTCTAGGGATTATAATTTAGTCAAATTCTCTTCACTGGTTGGTGAGAAGCAGTTTAAAAGTTGTATATTTTTAGTAGCCCTGACAGTTGGCAGAAAAGTATACTTTTACAACTTTGAAAGGTTTTCCTATAACAACGTTTTCAGAAAAAATTTGGTCTGGTTATTTTGAGTATCATTTGAGAAGAAAGTATTTAAAAGCTTGTTTTAGGCTTTAGTATCAGTGGTCATATATTCTATGGCAGGTTGGAATTATTTTTACAATTTTGAAAGGTTTTTAGACAAATATATTTTCTATTAAATTTGGTTAAACAACATTAAGAATTTGTGAAATAGATCTATTTGTTTTTGTGGCTGTATACCTAATAGCACATAGTTAGAATTTTCACAAATCTGAGTTACGTTGATGCTTGGATGCTGACTGCTATATTAGTAAAATCTTTCGTGTGAGTTTGGAAACTAAGTTGAAAAGTGATGACTGACGATGCACCATGAATGACATACGATGCATACAGGACGAAGAATCGTGCAAAAATTCTCCCTTGCTTTATGGACAGATGAGCTAACAAAGCTGTTGATAACAATAATGTGACTGTAGAAACAAAACAAACAAACAAAACAAAACAACAACAAATGTTAAGTCTCGCTGTTCTGCCAAAATGGGCTCGATTAAACATTCTTGAATGTTGTACAAACGTAATTTTGAAATGCGACTGAAAACTAAAATAAGCTGAATTTTTAAACTTGCTTCGTTACTTTGGTTTTACCTTGGATACTTTTCCTTGAACAGAAACTAACTTTCCTTCAGGGGACGACGTAGCTGCTTGTACCGTTATATGTGTTCCCCCGATACTGCGAAGAACTGCAGGTGGAATCGTAAACTTTGGCGTAATGCTAATGATGGTTGTTGAACTTGTTTCTATATGAGATTGCTTATTTATGGCATTTACGATGAGAAAGCCATGCTGATCTGCATTCGCGACTCTTTCTTCATATTTGGCATTGTACATGATTAGTTTACAAGCTCTGCTTTGATCTGCTATTATTACTGCCATCATAAAACTGGGTTGTCTTATCAATTCTTTCACCTCTACCTGCATGACTCTAACGGTTACTGTTTCATGCATTCTTTTTGCAAGTGCTTGGTTGAGAGACAGAATCTGAGAAACAAAAACAAAACAAACACAGAATAAAAAATTGGCCATAGCCTACAGTCAAGTCAGCAAAACACGTTTCGATTATGAGGGGATTTATTGAAACTTCCCAAAAGGTGGGCTGAACCAATTGACCTTAGGTCTCACTGGATAGTTTCGTATTTTGGCACGCCCCTAATTTTTAAGGTAGAAGGCATGAGCTTAAATATCACAACCCTATCATTTATAAATTCAAACACAAGCTAAATCTGTAATGTGGTTTACATTTACATTGAGTTAGGCTTGTAAATGGGTCGCCTTGTTGGTGACTGATTGCCACAGTTAGATTAACATTGGAGATCAAATGCGTAACTTGGGCTGCAAATGTGCAGTCGACTTGGCTTACGTATTTACATGTGTTTGCTTCAGTGGTAAATATCTGAAAATCTACCTGGTTGTGGGGTGATGAAAAGTATGTTAATCTGTTATAGTACTAGTGAACTTTCAAGATGAATAAGGTACATACTGACTCTTTTAGATGGCTTCTCACAGGAACATTTTGAAAATAGCTCTTCTCTGTCAAAAATGAATGTAAAAAGAGGGTTGGTGGTAGTATAGGTTCAGTATCAAAACAACCAGTTGGATAAGAAATTAACCGTAATACCTTAGTCAGAATCTTACAAGCATCATTTCAACAAAACTCATTAGTTAGTTTTTATTTGTATCTTTATTGTAAAATTATGATCATTTTTCTGCAATAGATCATCGTCGGAATAAAATTTGCCAAAAAAACCTGTCATTTGAGATCTTACGCGAGATAATAAATCGCTCCACCTACCAAATCACGTGAAATGATGCCCTACTAACCTCCGACAAACATATTGTATTTGACAAAGGAATTTATTTCAGCTTAAATGATATGTTTATTGAAAATGATTTGTATTATTCTTAAGTATGTAAAATTTCAAAGTTGCATAAATTGAATTGCAGTAGACAATATTTATATTTGTAGTTCAAATTCTTAATGTAATAATCTAAGTTATTTAATTCAGTAAATAATAAAATTAAATTTTAAAGCTGCTCGGGAACTTATTCATGTACAAGGAAGTTTGCCCCAAATGATGATAATGTATTTATTATATATTCTTATACTTATAAATTTTTCTTTCTTATGTTCACGCTGCCTTGAAAGTTAATGAATTAAAAATTAATAACACAATCGTAAAAAATTGCTGTTTAGAAGTATAATAATGTTGAAGTTCTACTATTATCGTCAGATGGAATTTTGATCAATGAAGTTTGTTAATGTAAACATGTTAATGCATGCTTAATATATCGGACGATAATTATCTGAAACCATTGTTTCTTTAATTTCTTTATTATTACATTTCTGTATCCCCACCCTCCTTCAGACTAATGAGAAAGTAAAGAGCCAATAAAACGTCTGAAAGATCGAGAACATAAATCATTGTTTTTGAGAGAAGCCAATATTAAAGTGTAAATTTTCAAACTTTAAAACAATGCAGTCTAGGATTCAGTTCTTCCTAGGCAAGAAAAATAATATGATTCATAGCCCGAAAATTGAAGGTTCTCTACCTATATTCTAAAAACGTTTTTTTTTTACATGTGTTTCAATTTCAATATTTTCGTCTTCAAGTCGTCGACGGGACATGCTTTTCAATATACATTTATGCAAACAAGCATGTTGTAAATACCATCAATTGTTTCCATATTTTACTGATCGTACACGCAATCAACGAAAAAAGTTTTCATCCATCGAAGTTTTTTCAATGTTTCGGGGAAAGGAATAAATCTAATTATTTCATTTGGACGATATGAATATTGACAGTCAGAATTACAAGGCTTCCACTAACTTTTTTCACCCTTATCGATCAAGAAATCAACAAATCATTGCAAAATGTTAAATATTTATAATAATCAATTCCTTATTGCCATATGCAGCTTGTCGAAGCAAAATGGCGGACGTAAGTAATGCCTTGAGGTGTGTTTAATATACGCTCGTTGATTGGTTAATTGATCAACATGACTGACAAGTGGCCTAGGTCAATTAACGCATGGTATTGTGTATCTCTTATTATCTTTAGATATTTCATAAACGTAAAATAAATGTATAGCCATTTTCTGGCACCATCTTCAACGTATTGTCATGATTAAAGCAAGAAATCAAGGCGTTAATTTCCACGATGGTTTTCATATTAAATTCATGTAAGCACTAGCAAGCAATAATGACCGGGTAAGTTTTGATTGCGTTTATAAGTCATAGGATAGGATTTATGAGGGACATAATCAGTTAACAATGTACAAGCACCTGCCATAGCAGGGCAGAAGGGATTAAGGAGGGAACATAAGAAACTGTTGTGTGTGTTGGCTTCCGTTAGTCTCGAGAGACGATGGAAATGCGCCCATGAGAGGTGTCCCAGTTTGTAGTTGGAGCCCCACACAGGAGTGGCAATCCTTGCTGAAGTTGCTGCACTTGAAGGTTGAGTCATGTCTCAGTTGGAACTGCATCCTCTTCCTCCGAGATCTTTCAGACCAGTGAACAGAGCATGTCGCCAGCTGGACTTGTCGAGAGCAAGCTCTTCCAAGGTGTTGACATCGATCACAAGAGCTTTCATGTCGTGCTTGCAGACATCCTTGAAGCGAAGATGTGGCCGTCCGATTGATCTGCTGCCAGAGGCAAGCTTAGAGTAGGGAAGGCCTTTGGGGATCCTTCCGTGGTCCATTCGACGCACATGGGCCCAGACATCTGATTGGCGGAGGCGTGTGACCATGCTGGGAATTTTGGCATGTTGAAGCACCTCGTTGTTTGTCACACGATCGCTCCAGGTGATCCCGAGTATGCGAAGGAGACAACGCATGTGGAAGGCACTCAGTCTTTTCTCCTGAGAGGCATACAGGGTTCAAGATTCGCTGACGTACAGGAGAGTGATAGGCACGGTACACGGAGAACTTAGTGTTCAATCAGCATGATGTTGTTCCACACTCTCTGCGACAATCTAGAGATAGTTGCTGGCGCCTTTCCAATCTGCTTGTTGAGCTCGGCGTCGAGTGAGATTTGTTCGTGATGGTAGAGCCAAAGGTAAGTGAACTCACTGACTACTTCTAGTTTGTAGTTGTTGTTGATGATGATGCTGAGAGGGTATGCGTCCTGAGCCATTACGTTTGTGTTCTTTAGGTTGATGGTCAACCCGAATTCATCGCATGTTTTAGCAAAGCGGTCCATCAGACGTTGTAGTTCAGCTTTTGTGTGAGTAACTATAGCAGCATCATCTGCAAAGAGTATGTCCCTAATAGTTGCTTTCCTTACTTTGCTCATTGCCTTCAGTCGTGCCAGGTTAAACAGTCTGCTGTCTGAACGCGTTTGCAGGTAGATCCCTTCTGTGGACGTCCCGAAGGCGTACTTAAGCAGGACAGCGAAGAAGATGCCAAAGAGCGTGGAGGCAAGGACACAGCTTTGTTTCACTCCGCTGACCAGATCGAATGCTTTGGTGAGGTCTATAAAAGCCAGGAAGACGAGTCTGTGTTGTTCTCTGCACTTCTCCTGCAGTTGCCTGATGGAGAAGATCATGTCGATTGTGGTCCTCTCTGCGCGGAACCCGCACTGAGACTCTGGATACACTCTGTCAGCAAGCGTCTGCAGTCTGTTCAGGATGACTCTAGCGAAGACTTTACCCACAATGCTGAGAAGTGATATCCCCCTGTAGTTGTTGCAGTTACTTCTGTCGCCCTTGTTCTTATGCAGAGTTATGATGCTGGCGTCTATCATGTCCTGAGGCACTGCACCTTCATCCCAGTACTGGCAGAGAAGATCATAAATGTGTCTTAAAAGCACACCGTCGCCGCATTTGATGACTTCTGCTGGGATGCCATCCTTCCCTGGGTCTTTACCTGTGGTCAGTTTCTCTAAGGCCAACTTCAGCTATTCCGCAGTAGGTTTCCCATCCAGTTTGGTCATACAAGGGAGGTTTTCAATTGCGTTGAGGGCATCGTTGGTCACGTTGTTCTCTCTGGAATAGAGTTCGGGGTAGTACTCCACACAGCGTTCCATCTGCTTGCCCTTGTTGTGAATGATATCGCCTGTAAAAGACTTCAGTGGAGCTATCACTTTCTTCGTTGGACCCATTGTTTTCTTTATGCCATTGTATATGTCTCTGATGTTTCCGTTGTCTACTGCTGACTGGATGCTCTGACAGAGCAGAATCCAGTATTAATTGGCGCACTGCCGTGCTAACCTCTGCACATTGCTTCTGGTAGATATGTATGCATGTAGCGTCCTCTGGCAGGGTGAACGATTGTATTCCAGGTGGGCACTGCGACGCACTTCTATTGCTGACATTAGTGTGGCGGAGTTGGCATCAAACCAGTCGTTGTTCTTTGTCTGCTTCTTACCAAAAATTCTTGTGGCTGAGCTGTACACAGTATCTCTGATGTTGTCCCATTTCTCTTTGGCACTGTTGTAGGGAGGTTCTGAACTGAACGCCTTGGAGAGGGCGTAAGTGAATTCTTCAGCCTTGTCTGTATATGACGGCTTGCTCACATCGATGTATGGTTTATCCACTTGCTTAGAGTGGTGGATCATTGTTTGGTTGAAGCTTAAATTTACAGCAAACTAGTGAGTGATCGGTGTCGCAGTCAGCGCTGTGGAATGTACGAGTAAGCTGCACACTCTTCATGGCTGAACGTCTTGTGATGATCAAGTCCAGCTGCTGCCAGTGTTTGGATCGGGGATGCATCCAAGACACGTTATGCTGTGGTTTTGTCTGAAAAAATGAATTGGTGATTCTGAGGTTGTGGTACGAGCACATTTCTAGTAGACCTTGCCCGTTTTCATCCATCTTCCCAATGTCACACTTGCTGAGACACAAAGGTCAGGAGTCGTGATCGGCACCCACCCTAGCGTTGAAATCGCCCAGTAATATTAAGTTCTCTTCCTTTGGAGTTTTGTCGATGAGCGAGTCGAGCTCGTTGTAAAACACATCCTTGGAATCTGTAGTAGCACTGAGTGTGGGAGCGTAAGCACTGATCAATTTAACTAGCCCGGTTGTGGTGTGGAGGCGAATAGATAGCAGTCTTTCGTTTCCTTGTTGTCAGTGTTCTATCATAGCCAGCAGAAAGTTTCTGACAGCAAAACCAACACCATTCTCCCTGACTTCGTCTATGCTCTTTCCTTGCCATAAGACCGTGTAGTTTTTTTTTCTCTGAGGGGCCCAGAATCTGGTAGCCATGTCTCTTGAAGTGAGGCGATATCGACATGGAGTCTTGCGAGTTCGTCGTTGATGACTGAAGTCTTTCGAACATCACTGATTGCCTGGAGATCATCTGAGAGCCCAGTCAGCATAGTCCAGGTAACTAGCTTAAGGATTGTTGATTTCCTTGTTGCTTTTCTTTTGTTTTTTCTTGGTGCTGTAGTTGCAGCCCACTTGTCAGGTACTCACGTATCTTAAGCCCTGAGCACCCAGCAAGGCAGGCGAGCTGTGGTGGGACGGCACCTTATTGGCTGGGGGCTATCTAGCTTGAGGTGGGCGATAGCTGTCCACCGTCGGAAGAATCCCCTGGCGTCTAACTCTACGCCAATCGAGTGGTGACTTATAAGTGGTAACTGTTGCTTTCCGTGTTGTGTCAACGCTGTGAAGCGAAGCTGGAGTGTCCTCTCCAGGGCAGGGTTATATGGAGAATCAGTTGTTGCCCATGCTAATGACTTCCCCTCTCCACGCAGCTGATGGATCCAAAAAAATAGGACAAGCCGATACGTCATGGCACCAGCGACGTCGCAAGAGTTGCCAAGATAACACTATAAGTAGTGACATGTCGCCTTAGGGACTCCGTCTCCGGATTTTTTGTTGGGGTTTACTCCCTTAGCCTTTCCTTTGGATGGGTATAGTCGCAAGGCAACGAAGGTTTGAAGTCAGAGTTTACCTTCTCCTTGACGGTCTACCAACCAAGGTAAATGTGCCCCGTCTCCCCCGAAGCATCTGGTTTTGTGGCGCCAGAAACTCGCCTGCCATCCCTTTTCCAGTTAGTTTAAACAGGTTCCGCCGGGTTTAGTAGTTAAGCCACACGTGAAAGCCTGGAGCTGGATTTGGTTTTCAGAGGCTATCTCAGACGCAAGGGTTGTTATAGCCGGGGGCGGATGTGTGAGATAAGCACCCACTTCCCCTTCCCCAAAGAGAAACTAGATGTGCTAGTAATGGGTAGGTACATTACTACAATTTGTTAGCGTGTCTTGGACAGAGGGGGCATTGTAAAAGCAATACGTGATGGGAAATAACTCCGTCGTAACTGATGATTTTAAATGGCGGCAATCAGTTTGATAATTTCAATCTGTACATAATATTCAATTCAAAGCCTGGATGTTCCTGGCAATAAAAAAGAATGTTGACTCAAAATCAATAATAATATTGTAACGTTACAATGAATCTCACGGGAAGTGAGGATATGAATTTTAAACTCATCTAAGATCCCAATGATAACATTTTAGATCGGATATCGAACGTATCTATCACCTCATTCAGTCCTTGGCAACAAGAAAAAAAAAATATGTCGGCAAACCAAAGTTAGAAAAGTGTACAGTTTGGAGCCATACAACCTTGTAAATGATGCCATACAAAGCTGACAGATCATACACAACAATTTAAAACTGCATGACAAAGTTGGTTGAATTTTAAGATTCTTAGCAACGTAGTCTTGTGAACAAGAAAACCTTGGATGACAAGTAGTTAGGGGGCAAAACTCTTGTAAATATTTTCAGTGAACGTTAAAAATAATTAGTTCATCAGCGCAAAATTTGATTGAAATCAAACAATCATAAGCAAAGGTATGTCAAGTTAGAAGAAAGCGCAATCAGGGGACATAACGCTTGCAAATTATAATGTGAAGAGGGAAAACAAACTTATACAATGTCTCAAACAATAAAGAGTTACTTACCAAATTTAATCGATTCTGGAATCCATGTCATTAAAGATGACATAAATACAAAGTTGGGATTGAAATCTAATAATTTTTTAAAGAAAAGTCTTACAAACAGCAGAGTTAGGAGGCTGAGCAATCAGCGGCCGTAACTCCTGCAATTCATATTATGAAATGCTGAAAATTGAAGTCATTTAATATTGCATAAGTGGAAAGCCACCAGCCTACACTGGCTGAAATTCATAATCCTTGGTAAAGCTTAATTCAATAAAGAAAACACCGCCATCAGCCTTAATTCCTTTAAGTATAAGGCTGAAAATCAAAAGGCTTTATTAATAAGCAAAGTTTCTTTAAATAAAAGGCTGAAAATCCTAAAAATCATGCCCAACAACTGCCAACTAAATTTACATAAAATCCAACAATTTCATGTGAATTTATATTTTGGGACACCAAATAATTAGTTAGAAAAATGGAAGAAAATATAATTACTGTAAGGCTTGTTTTCATTTTACCTTGACCTTAAACCTATGATTTATAAAATGCCAGATTTGTACAATTAAATGGACGACTGCCCAAAGACCGAGAGTTTTGCCCTCTACATCACTCTTAATTAAGCTTAAGATTAGTAGCAAGCAATGTGTACGGACTGCCGTCCATTTTGACAAATCGATGGTGTCCTTGTTTTCTGCTAATGTTGACACTTGAGTTAAGTTAGAAAATAATTTACTTTGTATGTTTTAATCAACAGACAGGCATATGAACTCATAATTTATAAAGTAATGAAGGGATTCTTTTTTTAATAAAAAATGATTCTGTTTGTTGTATATTTATCTAATCCATGTTATCTAAAACGCATCTATTTTACTGCTCTGTTACTGATTAAGGACTATATTAAAGGAATACACTTGCATTTAACCAAATGTTTCTTTACTGAATACATGTTTGAGAATCCCAACCAATCAGAAATGTTGTCCCTTAAGAGTTTAGAAGCTTAACCAATCAGAGGCATGATAATCTCATACTTGAATGTCACCTATAATCGAATTCATCCAGTGTCATAGTAAATTCAATTTACTCATCATATTTAACGAAGCCTTGATTTGAAATATAGCATCTGTATGATTTACTATCCCAGCCAATCGAATACAAGTTCAGCCAATCATGTGCATGTTCATCGTTTGAATATACGTATATAACACTCATAAACAAAATAACTTAGAGATAAAATAAGCTCCTATACAAACTTTAATAATAACAGTTCCTCGAAGAGACGGACACTCTATAGGGCCGAACAGAATTTCCAGTAATTCAAGATAAGAAAACTGTTTTCATATAGCTAAGTAGCGAAACCATCTCCGATATTCTTTAACAATAACAAGATTTTCAAATTAGGTGATGTGGTGCACATAATTCATGTCATTTTGGCACCATTTTCATGAAGGAAACATTTAGGACAAATAAGACATCGATAGAATTCTTTTGGTGAAAACCCCATGTAATAACGAGCATCTATTCAAGAGGATAAGAAAATGTTTAAAGACACTTTTGGCAGCAATATTGGATTTATAACTTCAGCCACTTTCACCATGGACCAGTTAGTCTATCGGTGCAAACCTGGTGTCGATATAGCCATCCATTTGGAAAGGAGCACAGATACAAATATGTTCAAGGTATGGCTTACATTTAGGATGAGTAACAATAACGAGATTTTTTAAGACGGCTACTGCAGAAACCATAGAGGATATCCAATTGGTACCATTTTTCATGTAAGTCCAAATGGGGAAATCATATTTAGTATTCTGGTTCAAGTAGAGTTGTAGATGGATGTGGTCATATTGGATGTCATATAATAATCATATTTATGTAGACCATCTAGAAAGCGTAAAAAGGCTTTAGTGAAAACCCATTGCTAATATGACTATCCAATCAGGAGGAGTTAAAATAATAAGAGTTTTAAAATGTCAGATATGGCGGCGATTTTGGATGTCAGATCGGCATTTTTTTCAGAGTAGGATTGAGATCTTTTAGAAAAACTCCCTATATGTATGACCATTCATTCAGTAGTTCCGACAAATAAACAAATCAATTACTTGACGGCTGCCGTGGCAACCAAAACCGGAGGTACGATCGGCACTCTTCTCTGTTAAGATGAACTAAGCGTCAGAAAAATAAAGAGTTATAAGATGGCCGTAATGGCGGTCATATTGAAAGTGAAATCGACATCCTTTCATTTGGAGCCAACTTAACAGCATATGAACTCATTTACTAAAAACCCGATGTTGACATGACATTCAATATGAGGGGGGAGTATCGATAACAAAATTTTGAAAAAGGACACTGTTGCGGCCATATTTGATGTCCAAGCAGCGCCCTTTTCATTTAGGACAAGGTTAACCATGGGTTAATATTCCAATGTAATCCTCCAAGCGGTTCAGGTGGAATCATGATGAATGGAAGATGGATGATGCTTGTAAAAGAAGTGTTTAAGGACGTAGGGATGACGAATGCAGGACCATACAATATGTTGACCTTGGTTAGGTGAGCTTAAAGAAGAGTAGACATCTAACAGGATGGATACCAATAATACAGATTAGTCATGATGCCTAGTATGGTGGAATGGTCATGATACCTACAATTGTGGAATGGTTATGATACCTACCATTGTGGAATGGATATGATACCTACCATTGTGGAATGGTTATGATACCTACCATTGTGGAATAGTCATGATACCTACAATTGTGGAATGGATATGATACCTACCACTGTGGAATGGATAAGATACCTACCATTGTGGAATGGTCATGATACCTACCATTGTGGAATGGTTATGATACCTACCATTGCTGAATGGTTATTATACATACCATTGTGGAATAGTCATGACTTCTACCATTGTGGAATGGATATGATACCTACCATTGTGGAACGGTTATGATACCTACCATGGTGGAATGGTTATTATACCTACCATTGTGGAATGGTTATGATACCTACCATTGTGCAATGGTTATCATACCTACCATTGTGGAATGGTCATGATACCTACCATTGTGGAATGGTCATGAGACCTACCATTGTGGAATGGTTATGATACCTACCATTGTGGAATGGTTATGATACCTACCATTGTGGAATGGTTATGATCATTCATATCTGCACAATGCAAAGATAAATTCCCTCGTTTGAAGATTTGTCACTTTTCCTGAAAATTAAATAAATAACACACACACACACACACACACACACACACATATATATATATATATATATATATATATATATATATATATATATATATATATATATATATATATATATATATATATAATTTGCATTATTTGTTTGCTAGTATTTTATTTTTTTTCTCATTATATCCTATTGAAAATGATACATTATATGATCTGCCTGACCTGAAATATTTATTTTGGTTTTGTTGTAAACATGTTTATCTCAAACTGATACTTGAACTATGGAAATTCACTATGATTTGCTAAGAATTGACGGGTCTACCAGTTGTTTACTACACTTTTGTATTATAATAATAAATATGTTTTATTTTGTAACCATTACGAACCATTAAGAAGGTTATTTTCCACTAGATAATGGGTCTTGTTTAGAAAATGTTCATTGTGACCTGACTTCAGATGGAGGACTAGATAATCTTGTTACTGGAAAATTTATAAATTCCTGCAGAATCAATTGTATCCAATTTTGTTCAATGGTTCATTTTGGGCTGTAATTTCTTTCCTCAAATTATTTAATTCAAGTGATTCTTTCTGAAATACAAAGTGCTCTTCAAAAATAATATTCTAGGAAAGAGACACATTAATATATACTGAAATTTCAACTAAGGACCTAATTCTTGGATTGTATTTTAGTGATCCAACAAAAGACTATTGACACATCAGCATTATAAGACCACAACAAACCAATCAACACCTTCACCTTATTATGTTAATTAATTTCCATCAGTTGTCGTGTTAGCATTATGTAATTGTTATGATTTCCAAATAGTTCCCATAAAAATATATTGGCAGGGAAACTCGGTTCGAAAGAGAAAATAAGCTAGGGCGTTTTAAAAGCTTCATAAGTTCAGGTGTTTTTGCGAAACCAACACTTTAATTTTGGCATTATGGGATTGTGGAATATATACAAGATTTACTTTTCTTCGAAATTTAAGAGCTAAACACTACGCATCATCGAAATTGAAAATTTGCGAACGGGACTGCTTAAATAAGAATTGAATGATGGGTCTTGCTAGACTATGGTATAAAACACAATGATGGGTCTTGCTAGACTATGGTATAAAACACAATGATGGGTCTTGCTAGACTATGATATAAAACACAATGATGGGACTTGCTAGACTCTGGTATAAAACACAATGATCGGTCTTGCTAGACTATAGTATAAAACACAATGATGGGTCTTGCTAGACTATGGTCTAAAACACAATGATGGGTCTTGCTAGACTATGGTATAAAACACAATGATGGGTCTTGCTAGACTATGGTATAAAACACAATGATGGGTCTTGCTAGACTATGGTATAAAACACAATGATGGGTCTTGCTAGACTATGGTATAAAACACAATGATGGGTCTTGCTAGACTATGGTATAAAACACAATGATGGGTCTTGCTAGACTATGATATAAAACACAATGATGGGTCTTGCTAGACTATGGTATAAAACACAATGATGGGTCTTGCTAGACTATGGTATATTGAACAAGGTCATAAAGATTACATGTATCAACCTTGTTTTTGAAGACATGGTTGTCACTTTAGGGCATATTAAAGTGAAAATGTTTTCAATCTCGGATAAGTAGGGTTTTGGTAATTGCCAGCTTCACGAAAGCAAACGCAAATTTTTTGCTGGGCATCAAAATGAGCTTTCCAATTTGTTTTGTAGTCTCAACGAATGTTTCCAGGGTCATAAATAAACAGATTTTAATTGGATGTGCCATTGTGTACATAAATACTATTTTAAGTTAAACTTCCTCATCTGAGGTCATCTTGAATGCTTAGACCAGGTACTGTATAACCTCTACACATAGAAATCTCGTGTAGCACTACTTGAAATAATATAATTAGGTCACATAATTTAAAAATATGTGGTGTGCACAGATCAAGATAAAGTGTGTTATACCCTCTTTGAATCGTAATGAATTTTCTTCATCAAAAATAACTCCTGGTGTTAAATTTTATATGTAGCTCGTAAGACGTTTCCACTCCAAAATGTCACGATGTTAAATAATTTCTGTCATTCGTAATAAGTTTCCTCACCAAAATGTCACGATGTTAAATATTTTCTGTCATTCGTAAGAATTGTCCACACTAAAATCTGCTCATAGTAATAAATTCTCTCTGTAACTCGTAAGAAAATTCCAAATCAAAATCTGCACATAGTGTTTATTCCTTTCCGCGACTCGTAAGAATCTTATTCACTAAAATTTATTATGGTGTCAAATCCATTATGTAACTCAAAATAATTTTCTACACAAAATACTACTCATAGTGTTAAATCCTTTATGTAACTCGTAAGAATTTTCTACAAGGAAGATTACTCATGGTGTTAAATCCTTTATGTAACTCATTCAAATTTTCTACACGGAAGACTACTCATAGTATTAAATCCTTTATGTAACTCGTAAGAATTTTCTACACGGAAGACTACTCATGGTGTAAAATCCTTTATGAAACTCATAAGAATTTTCTACACGGAAGACTACTCATGGTGTTAAATCCTTTATGTAACTCATACAAATTTTCTACACGGAAGACTACTCATGGTGTTTAATCCTTTATGTAACTCGTAAGAATTTTCTACAAGGAAGATTACTCATGGTGTTAAATCCTTTATGTAACTCATTCAAATTTTCTACACGGAAGACTACTCATGGTATTAAATCCTTTATGTAACTCATAAGAATTTTCTACACGGAAGACTACTCATGGTGTTAAATCCTTTATGAAACTCATAAGAATTTTCTACACGGAAGACTACTCATGGTGTTAAATCCTTTATGAAACTCATAAGAATTTTCTACACGGAAGACTACTCATGGTGTTAAATCCTTTATGTAACTCATAAGAATTTTCTACACGGAAGACTACTCATGGTGTTAAATCCTTTATGTAACTCATAAGAATTTTCTACACGGAAGACTACTCATGGTGTTAAATCCTTTATGTAACTCATTCAAATTTTCTACACGGAAGACTACTCATGGTGTTAAATCATTTATGTAACTCATAAGAATTTTCTACAAGGAAGACTACTTATGGCGTTAAATACTTTATGTAACTCTTAAGAATTTTCTATACGGAAAACTACTCAAAGTATTAAATCCTTTATGTAACTCATACAAATTTTCTACACGGAAGACTACTCATGGTGTTAAATCCTTTATGTAACTCATAAGAATTTTCTACACGGAAGACTACTCATAGTATTAAATCCTTTATGTAACTCATACAAATTTTCTACACGGAAGACTACTCACGTTGTTAAATCCAGTCTGTAAGCTGTAAGATCGTACATCCCTTCGATCTGTTACTTAGAAAGGATATAGCCATTGACTACACTGAGGACTATGAAATAACACCCCTAACTGCTTTATCTTGAGTTTCGAAAGTAATAAATTATTCACACTTAAGCCGAGTTACAGCGGTATGATTTGTACTATGGAAGATAAAATCGCAGCGAGAAGGAAGGGTTGTAGTTTTGTGGTTAAAGCCTTCTGTAATGCAAAATATAAAAACAACGACAAAAAGGAAAAACAAACACAAAATAACAACCCCAACGCCCCAAAACCAAAAAAACCCAGGTGTTACACTGGTGTACGAGTATATTACGACACTTCCATGTGTATTTAGTTTCAAGGTAATTATTAGTCAACGTTGAAAACAGTGCTGTTAAAGCAGTAAAATAAGATAAGAAAAAGCTGTAAAATCAAAAATAAAAAACAGCATCGGCACTTGGGCGTATAGTTAGGTGGAATTTGCTATTGCTAGGTTGCAACTCTTAAATTTGGTACTTTTATTGTCAAGGGGGGGGGTAACGCCATTTTTTTCCAGCGTACAGCCAGTACAAATGGTTGAGAAAGAACTCGGATAAAGCCCTGTAAAAACCACCGAGACACGAGAACCTACTACACACATTCGCCGAGCCCGAAACTTAACTTACGCATACAGGTACAATTAGGGTGAAGTACAGAAGCAGGAAAACACCCCAATTGCAGACGCTGTGTCTAGAGGTGATGGATCAAATTATCTAAATCCATGAGCAGTGCTTAGCAGACGAACAAATCTTATCGTAGGAAAAGTAGATGATTCAATAAATTAAACTTCAGTCATGAAAATTGTTTCTACTGTTAAGACTGAGTGCATGCAATATCCACATTCGTTGCAATTTGAACTGCTGATAACCTGTGCGCTATTACAGATATCGCTGAAATATATCAAGCAAGCTGCCTTGCAGCATGTACAATAAGTCATGTCTGTTTGTATGAGTATTACCAAGAAATAGACCAATAAACGTTGCACCGGAAGCAAGAAATAAATCAATACATAATGTATATGAGACACAAAAAGCCAATATATGACGTACCTATGACATCAAGAATTCCCTGAAGATGAGAAAACGGCAAAATGTATGACAATCCAGGGAAAAAATTAACTTGAAAATGAACTGTTGTGCAATACCTACTGTCCTAAAGGAACATACCATTACACAAAAACGCTCCACGTGCCTAGTGGTCAGACTGTCTGCTACGGATGCGGGATGTTGTTGGTTCGACCCACGGCCAAATAATACCAAAGACTTATACAAATGGTACTAACAGCTGCTTCGCTAGGCGCTCAGGTTTAAGAGGTTAGTCTTAGGAATGGTCTGCCTGGTGTCAGGATAATGTGACTGGGTGGGGCATCGTGCTACATATCTGCGACATAATGCATCGCGCTAGACATCACTTTAAACTGTCACACTGCAGACATCGTAACGATATGGATGAATTTTTATAAAGTTACGTTAAAAATCCAAATCACACACACACACACACACATACACACATTACTCTGATGTCATACATACTAAGAAAACATACCATTATTATGATGCCATACCTACTATCTTAAAGGGAACATACCATTACTCTGATGCCATACCTACTAAGGGAACATACCATTACTCTGATGTCATACATTACTCTAATGCCATACATACTAAGAAAACATACCATTATTATGATGCCATACCTACTATCTTAAAGGGAACATACCATTACTCCGATGCCATACCTACTAAGGGAACATACCATTACTCTGATGTCATACCTTCTAAGGGAACATACCATTACTCTGATGCCATACCTACTAAGGGAACATACCATTACTCTGATACCATACCTAGTAAGGGAACATAGCATTACTCTGATGCCATGCTTACTAAGGGAACATACCATTACTTTGGTGCTATACCTAGTAAGGGAACATACCATTACTCTGATGCCATACCTACTAAGGGAACATACCATTACTCTGATATCATACATTCTAAGGGAACACACCATTACTCTGATGTCATACCTACTAAGGGAACATACCATTACTCTGAAGCCATGCCTACTAAGGGAACATACCATTACTCTGATACCATACCTAGTAAGGGAACATACCATTACTGTGATGTCATGCCTACTAAGGGAACATTCCATTACTCTGATGCTATACCTACTAAGGGAACATACCAATACTCTGATACCATACCTATTAAGGGAACATACCGTTACTGTGATGCCATACGTTTTAAGGGAACATACAATTACTCTGATACCATACCTTATAAAGGAACAAACCATTACTCTGATATCATACCTTATAAAGGAACAAACCATTATTCTGATGTCATGCCTACTAAGGGAACATACCATTTCTCTGATGCCATGCCTACTAAGGGAACATACCATTACTCTGATGCCATGCCTACTAAGGGAACATACCATTACTCTGATGTCATACCTACTAAGGGAACATACCATTACTCTGATACCATATCTACTAAGGGAACATACCATTACTCTGATACCATATCTACTAAGGGAACATACCATTACTCTGATACCATATCTACTAAGGGAACATACCATTACTCTGATACTATATCTACTAAGGGAACATACCATTACTCTGATGCCATGCCTACTAAGGGAACATACAATTACTCTGATGCCATGCCTACTAAGGGAACATACCATTACTCTGATACCATATCTACTAAGGGAACATACCATTACTCTGATACCATATCTACTAAGGGAACATACCATTACTCTGATATCATATCTAGTAAGGGAACATACCATTACTTAGATACCTTACGTAATAAGGGAACATACCATTACACTGATGCCATGCCTACTAAGGGAACATACCATTTCTCTGATGTCATGCCTACTAAGGGAACATACCATTACTCTGATACCATATCTACTAAGGGAACATACCATTACTCTGATACCATATCTACTAAAGGAACATACCATTACTCTGATACCATATCTACTAAGGGAACATACCATTACTCTGATACCATATCTACTAAGGGAACATACCATTACTCTGATACCATACCTAGTAAGGGAACATAGCATTACTCTGATGCCATGCTTACTAAGGGAACATACCATTACTTTGGTGCTATACCTAGTAAGGGAACATACCATTACTCTGATGCCATACCTACTAAGGGAACATACCATTACTCTGATGTCATACATTCTAAGGGAACACACCATTACTCTGATGTAATACCTACTAAGGGAACATACCATTACTCTGAAGCCATGCCTACTAAGGGAACATACCATTTCTCTGATACCATACCTAGTAAAGGAACATACCATTACTCTGATGTCATGCCTACTAAGAGAACATTCCATTAATCTGATGCTATACCTACTAAGGGAACATACCAATACTTTGATACCATACCTAGTAAGGGAACATACCGTTGCTCTGATGCCATAACTATTAAGAGAACATACCATTACTCTTATACCATACGTTTTAAGGGAACATACCATTACTCTGATATCATACCTTATAAAGGAACAAACCATTATTCTGATGTCATGCCTACTAAGGGAACATACCATTTCTCTGATGCCATGCCTACTAAGGGAACATACCATTACTCTGATGCCATGCCTACTAAGGGAACATACCATTACTCTGATGTCATACCTACTAAGGGAACATACCATTACTCTGATACCATATCTACTAAGGGAACATACCATTACTCTGATACCATATCTACTAAGGGAACATACCATTACTCTGATACCATATCTACTAAGGGAACATACCATTACTCTGATACTATATCTACTAAGGGAACATACCATTACTCTGATGCCATGCCTACTAAGGGAACATACAATTACTCTGATGCCATGCCTACTAAGGGAACATACAATTACTCTGATGCCATGCCTACTAAGGGAACATACCATTACTCTGATACCATATCTACTAAGGGAACATACCATTACTCTGATACCATATCTACTAAGGGAACATACCATTACTCTGATACCATATCTAGTAAGGGAACATACCATTACTTAGATACCTTACGTAATAAGGGAACATACCATTACACTGATGCCATGCCTACTAAGGGAACATACCATTTCTCTGATGCCATGCCTACTAAGGGAACATACCATTACTCTGATACCATATCTACTAAGGGAACATACCATTACTCTGATACCATATCTACTAAAGGAACATACCATTACTCTGATACCATATCTACTAAGGGAACATACCATTACTCTGATACCATATCTACTAAGGGAACATACCATTACTCTGATACCATACCTAGTAAGGGAACATACCATTACTTTGATGCCATGCCTACTATCTTAAAGGGATTATGCCATACTCTGATGCAGTCTGTTGGGATATCTGCTCAAAGGCATCTGGAAAAACTATTTAAAAACAAACGGTTTTAAGAGACCTTGCTATACAAGAAGTCCAATAATAGTACAATAATCAGCATGATAAATTTGTAAATCTGCCAGATATCCGTCCTGGAGAAAAAATATGGTGCTTTAGCAATCATCAGACACCGATTTGTCTATCACCAAACTTGTGTGTGTGTGTGTGTGTGTGTGTGTGTCTGTGTGTGATTTTTAACGTAGCTTTAACAATTTCTCAGTCGTATCGCTACGATGCCTGCAGTGTGGCAGTTTATAGTGATGTCTAGCACTGGGACATCATGCCGCAGACATGGAGCATCTTGTCTCACCCAGTCACATTATCCTGACACCAGGCCGATCAGTCCTAACACTAACTTTTTAATGCTGAGCGCCAAGCGAGGCAGCTATTAGTTCCATTGTTGTAAGTTTTTAGTAGGGCTCGGCCGGAAATCGACCTCCCGCATCAGAAGCTGACGTTCTAACCACTAGGCCACCGGAGCGGTCACCAAACTCGTGTCAAAGATGGACTGGAAATTTAACTAAATTTACAATAATACCCTTAGATGACGTCCATTAATTATGTCAACAATTTTTAGGCAATTTTTTTAAAACGATCCCACCCTCCTTATCAACAGCTGTAAAACTTTCAGCGACCCCGTAATAAAATTATGTAAAACAAATTAACCCCCACCCCATCAAACTTACAATATTTTATTCAGCTGGCTTTCATGCAAAAATGGAATTATGGAAATTAAAAGGTCTCCAAATAAATCTTCAGATTAATACCATATGTGGTTAATCTGTCTACAGTCTACAATCTACTCTGAAGAAAACCAAAATATGATGCTGCAAGACTATGACTTCCTTGGCAAGAGTTCAACCGGTTTAGGATTAAACTGGTGGGCTGTTAACTGGCGAGCGAGTGCCATACCAATGCACCGACTAATTTCCTAATTTTTTTATTTATTAAATTTATTGTAACAAAAAAGATTGTTGACATAAATTCATCTTGCACTCTTCCCTCCATAATGTCAACAATGGTCAAACTTCTTCAAACCACCTTCCTCATTTTGTTGAGATAATAATGGACGACTCTTTATGTGTAGAAAATTTATTGGATGACGAGTTTTCAGCCAAGAGGAATTTCATTGCAAGATATTGGACTGGTTTGTAGCCACAATGTAGGCTTCAATAAGTACATCCATACTTTACACGTATAATTTAGGCCTCAAAAAGTACACCTATACGTTACACGTACAATTTAGGCCTCAATAAGTACACCTACCTATACGTTACGCGTACAATTTAGGCCTCAGTAGGTACACCCATGCGTTACACGTACAAATTAGGCCTCAGTAAGTACACCCATACGTTAAACGTACAATTTAGGCTTCAATAAGTACAACTGTTTTACAAAAAGAAACGTAAGTTTTTAACGTATTTCATGAAAATAACCCCACTTGCAATTTAGCCCTGCTAAGGTCATTTACCTATGACAATTTAAATATTTCCTTTTAGAACCCAATATTAAAAAAATACGACATATTTCTCCACTATTTGGAAAAATTTTCATCTTAAAATTATACACTATGTGCTGAATACAACTATGACATGGATTAAAAGTATTCGTGTATATTATCATTCAGAAGCAATGTGAATACCGAGTGCATTGATATTTCTACCTCATTTGTGACGACCTTATTTCAAATTATAATTAAATTAAGCTAACATGTTTCAGAACCGTTTCTCATTTTTATCGTTATATTTAAAATATCTCCCAGATGATTCATTAAACTTTTCACACACACGCACGCACACACGCACTCCCCCACTACCTTTGAAACTGGAAATCGTGACAGGAGGTATGGTTGTGTTATTTCATGTGGAGTTTTAATTGATGTAACATAGGACTTCATCAGATAGTATTCTACTTATATTGTTGAAAGGTTCCAGCTAATAACCGTAAATGAAAATCGCAATACAAACTGTTTAGTGTAGAAAACGAACACTGATATTTTATGGACTGATTTTTATGTCAACAGTATGCTTTCCTAAAGAGACGAGATAGGATTAATGTGTAGGTCAAGAAAGTCATCGAGGCTCCTTTTTTATTTTAAATAAAATATGAATTATTGTTCTGAAATAATGTATGCTAACTCACAAAGCTTAAAAAACCAGTTTAACCCTATCTTCCCTGACGTCCAGCTGAATATATAAAACATTTACCGGATATGCTTTCACCACGTAAAAGCACTCACACGGAATAGGTGTACTATATTTACTCGGTCCATCAAGTCCTTGTTGGAAAAATACGCATGTGTAATTCTCCTTATCTAGCTTTCATCAACAAGCTTAGATGAATACTGTAGTATACTTACTATGACATGTATCAAGTGCAGCGGTGATGATAAAATAAAGGAGTCATATACATGTAAGATTTATTGATGATCCTGATTTGCCAACACATGCAATAATCCTTCAGTCAGTTTGTAAATCCAGTCAAAAATGAATAGCAGGAAGTTCTAATCACAGAACATTATCAGTACTTTGTTTAACGTTGACAATATAATAAAACCACAACTGCATAGCTCTGTCGCAAGGTCAGCCCTTATAGTTGTAGTTTTGTTCAAAAGTAATTGGTCTGGAAGAATTATCTTCACTGTGGTTAAGTAATTTAGATTACGAGTAGTGCATACATTGACAATCCCGACTCAATTGCACATTTTAATTTTGTCTTTTCAATATTTTGTATCCTTATAATTCCTATACAAAATCATTTCTGGACCATTCGTATTTTTATAAAACAGAAATAACCTCGAGTACCTGGATCAAAACTTTAGTGCAATCTACATATGAATTGAAAGAACCAGAATACTGTGCCACTAATAAATATAAATCTTTGTCCACGCATAAATATATATTCATCTAATATTTTCAGTATTTCAAATGCCAGGATCCGCGGTTTAGACACTGCTGTAGTATACCCTCGAGTCCCCGGAACACTCAGTGTGTGTGTGTGTGTGTGTATATATATATATATATATATATATATATATATATATATATATATATATATATATATATATATATATATATATATATATATATATATATATATAATTTTTTTATATCCAGGCAGCGGGCAGATTACCGTTGAGTTAAGTCATATATGCCCATACTCAAAGTAGTTTCTGCTTACAAATATATAACGATTTGCCTACAAACACGAAATATTGCGCATAGTGTTCTGGTCACAAGGACAACATTTATTAGTGTCTATCCAAAGATACTTTAACATTATTTATATTGTTTCTTACCGACAACGCGATATTATGATACTATAGCCGGGCTTACTTATAAATTATTAGTCTAGTCAGGTTCAGACAATCTAAGATGGTTATCGCATTTCTAGCTGAGGCCTAACTTAGTTTCATATTCTGCCTGGCGTAGAGCAATTACTGTACAAGTCAGAGATCTTAGGTAGTTAAGGTGGATAACCAGGGTACACACCTGATTATCTTAGTACTGGGAAAATTAAAATTAGGCCGCCATTGGAAGGAATAAAACTGAGGTGGCTAACCAGACTACAAAACCAGGAGATTCGGTTACAAGGAACATTAACATCAAATCGCCACTTGACAAGCTCGTATTCTGATTAAAAGGAGAAGTGCAATGTACAGGTTGGATATAAGAATGGCATAATGGGTACAAAGGAAATGTAATATTAGTCCAGGAGTATTTGATGGTTATAAAAATGGTTTTGATATGGCACTAGCTATTTATATTTGATTCATATTGTGTCATAAATCTTTGTTTGTGGTAGAGATTTTGCCTACCTGGCTATTGTTATGTTTTTCTTACCTGATATTAGACATGGTTCTTAAAAGTAAATAAAATGGTTAGTTGAAATAAAGTTCAAGATTTGACCTTGTTTACAAAATACTGAATTTTCCATGAGATATGATTTGTTTCCCAGAACAAGCTGTTGCATCATAGGCCAGGTGATAGTATATATATATATATATATATATATATATATATATATATATATATATATATATATATATATATATATATATATATATATATATATATATATATATAATAAGCTCACTTTTTTCTCCGTTAACTTTACATTGTCAGAATCGTTCAATATCCAGCGATATAAAATGTTTGGATTTAGATGCCGACACAAGCACAGAAAATTAAAGTTTGGAGATGTATCAGTTTTCACCGATTCCACCGGTACCCAATATCTTCAATATGCTGTGAGGGATAGCAAAAACTTTGATGGTACGGGGAAGGATGACTATCGATCAACAATAACTCGCAATTTTACATCACCGGAGCGAGACCCTGTTCAACTTTACCAGGAATATTTTAAACGAAGACCCTTAGAAATGATGAATGCCGACAGCCCCTTTTATTTGACACCAATTCCAATGCAGCAACTGACAGAAACTTCCCACATATGGTAATTATATTTCTAAAAATTCAGTTAATGTCCTTATTAAAAGTAAAAATATAAACAAAGAAAAAAGGAGTAAAATTTTTTTTTAGACAATGCAAAGAATGAATGAAAACAATTTACATAACATAAAACAAAAAAAAAATATGGGAAAATCTGTATTGAATTGTATAATCTGCACATACCAAACCGTTTTTACAATGAAATGCATTAATCAACATTGCCAAATATAAGAAAACTGGGTTTTATGGCAGGTACATTGGATTATTGAATTAAATATAACATATATTCACGATACAAATATTAAAAATTGCAGGTATTATGCGAGACCAATGGGGGTTAATCAACTTGGAACTCTGATGAAACGAGCAGCCGAAAGGGCACATATCCAGGGGAGAATTACCAATCATTCTGTAATGAAGACTACTGTGACAAACCTGTCAAAAGCTGGGGTCCCTCCAACAAAGATAATGCAAGTGACTGGGCATAAAAATATGGCATTTATAACTGGTAATAGTAATGAGAATAAATCTACTTGCATTTTTGCCTCTTTAATCTCCTCAAAATGTACTTTTTACTTTGTGGACACTTTCAGCTAATAAGAATTACGTATTTCCAAATACTGTTACACATCTGTGTACTATAATATGTAGGCCTATAAAATCCAGACTACATTGTTGAAATCGAAATCACATTCCATAGTAGACTGTACGGAACTCCGCAAGAAATGAATATGTTGTTCACAAAAAATAAACAATATTGAAACCAGCATCTTCTTAAGAATTTATGTTTAAAAACTTTCATATTTTTCCAGCTTACGATTCCAAACTATCCATGGCAGAACAGAAACAGTTATGCAGATTGTTGTCATCGCCAGTCCCTAAAATCACACGTACATCGTGCGGAAAACACACAGGAGATAATCAGAATTTGGCTGTATTGACAGAAAGACAAAATCACTCAATTCCTGACCAGCTGGGAACTTTGTTCAATGGCGCAGTCATTCATAATATGACTTTAAATTTTAATTTCAGATAGACCAAAATGGGATTTCTTTTTTAAATGAGTGAGCGCGATGTACGCTATTAAGTCAAAAGGTCGATTGGCGGAGCTATATGCGCATAAATACTATTATTGTGTATTGAAGGAGAATTTACGATTGTCAACTTATTTATTTTAATAATATAATAATAAATTTTATTATTAAATATATTTGGTTGTGAATTTTATTATTTAGTCTTTGGTAATGAAACAAAAATGAGCATATAATAAAAAGGTTACTCCCAAGGTCGTGCAGTATATCCATCCGAAAAACTCGTTCATATTTTCCCATACAAATGCAGTAACCTATATATATATATATATATATATATATATATATATATATATATATATATATATATATATATATATATATATATATATATATATATATATATATATATATATATACACACAGTCACACACATGCTTCCTAAACAATGTTTTCATTCTTATCTGAAGGTTGTCTGAGGAATCATTTTGGTTGTTTTCAGATATAATTTGAGAGGAATTATGTGCTTAAATTATTCTTTGGGATCATTGACTTTATGGAAAAATACTACTTTGGGATTAAAGAGGACTCATTGAAAGACATTATAGATTATATCAGTGTGATGCAGCACGTCATTCAAGACTAATGTAATTCATTCTGAATATTTTATGATTTTGGACTTGTGATAAAACATTAAAAATGTTGGGGATTTAATTTTGTGGATTTAATTCACTCAACTCTAAGTTACTCTTAAAAGTTTCACTTTGTAATCTAGGGACAATTATTATTTTTGTTGCATTTTACTTACAGTCATGAATTCACTTCCTTTTAAATAGCATAAGGCGTAGAACCATAAAATAAATGGAGGTTCTTTCGGGATCTGAATTTCAGAGTTACTAAAAATTGTCTTTAAAATTCAAATTTATTTTATTTAGGAAGTTTCGTTGTCCATGATGAAGGTTTAATAGATATTTAGTGAAACCAGTAAACATTCACAATATCATCTTACATAGTGATTGCTTTAGTCCTGACCAGTGGAGGATAGAGTCTATGAAAAAGAGTGTTCCAGATATTTATGATTATATATACCAAGGGATGGGACTTTTCCACATTCTATAGTGTTACAATTTAGTACATATTTTGTATCTGCATTTTAATACCTTCTAATTAAATAGTAAACTTTGTTGTCTCCATTTCAATAAATGGTTTGCAAATGCTCGTACTAAAAGTGATATCAACTCAAAGTCGAACTAGTTAATCAACAGTAGCAGGAATAAATTCATCCTGTAATATATTTTCGTCCTGCGAAGGAAAGATTTCACTTCATAATGAACAGCACCGTGTTCAGTTGAAGATACAGATTTAGTTTTGGCGTGTTTCAATCGATACCCACCTCGCCGATGCAGAGCACAACAAAACTAACTAGGCATATTTTATCCAACACAATTTTTGCATTGCGAGTCCTCAAGGTTGATTAGTATTGTCCCGTAAAAATCAACCTAGTGATTAATGTAGGTCAAAGTTACATTTTTTCTTTTATATTGCAATGCTATAGCTCATTAGGCACAGAGAAATTAAGCTATAAGTGCCTTTTAATTGTTATTATTAGGACTTGTTAAAATCTGTCAACAAACATGTACGCTTCTATTCATACACCTTGTGCAATACTCAAACTCGTCAGAACTCGGGTCACGTAAGCAAAATTTAACTAAAGACATTCTTTACTATTGAATAAAAATTACAAAATCATGTACCAAGAGTTACCAAAAAATACAGAACAGTATATTTTAAGGTGGTTCGCAGTAAATGCGGCAACAATAGCGGTTCAGTATTATTTAATTATAATTCAGAATTAGTTTTACCTACCGTAATTATATTTTAATAGCAACCATACAAAACCTGCTAGTATTACGTTACTGACTTTTCCAGGATGAAGTCCACATAACAGCTGTCAGAGAGAATTTTCCACCATTTCTAGTTGGATGCGACTGCATATAGGAAGCTGTCTGAAAACATGACGGGCCGATACAATCAGGCGTAATGCATAAATGCATTCACTCTGGTGTGGCATGGAACACATGTAGAACGAAATAGTTCATTGTGACGGCCAAATGGTGAAATAATAAAGCAAGGTCCAATTCAAGGGAATTGATTCTCATGAAGGAATGATCTCTCTCTCTCTTTCTCTCTCTCTCTCTCTCACACACACACACACACACACACACACACACACACACACATACACAGAATCTTAAACTCCTTTGATAATGAAACCAATCTACTAAGAAAGAGTGGCTGCATAACTATTGGACATTGATCTGAGGGAGAAGGAGATGTTTCCAAGAATTTATTTTTCATTTGGATTTAGATTAATAGAAATGTAAGTCTCTCTCTCTCTCTCTCTCTCTCTCTCTCTCTCTCTCTCTCTCTCTCTCTCTCTCTCTCTCTCTCTCTCTCTCTCTCTCTCTCTCTCTCTCTCCACATAAAGAAGCATATCTTGATAATTCCTAACACATGCTAAAATAGGACTTGGAGTTTGCATTGGTTCAGAGGTTACTAATAGTAATGTCAGAGGTTACTAATAGTAATGTCAGAGGTTACTAATAGTAATGTCAGAGGTTACTAATAGTAATGTCAGAGGTTACTAATAGTAATGTCAGAGGTTACTAATAGTAATGATCGTCTGGAAAGTCGTGCTAGCAACCAGGAGGCAACCGTCTTCCACCTACAATGTGTAACTCATTCTTTATCCTACCTGAAAGGAAGGGTGATCATTTTTAAGAGAACATTCTTGAAAGAAGCCTCGCTCATAGGTTCAAATGTTAGTTTTGATAACAACCAAATAACACATGAAAGGTTCAATCTGTACGTTAATGAGCGAGAGACTAGTTTCTGGAGTTCAAAATATTCAACAAGTTCTGAAAGAAAATGGTCTGACCCTATAGTGAGTCCATTGATAACTTGTGGATATTACAGATGACTGCTCTAAAGCAATTAATGGTGGAAACCAATCAATCTTTATCTTCAGAAAGAAAGAGAAGAAAATCTGCAGGTAAAGTCTAGGATGGGTATATCAGATAAATATCCTGATGACTGAACCAATTACAGTATACTCTCACTAAGCATCGTAAATCTTGTGGACTACCTATTAGCCTGAGTGACGCAATCTGGAACTTTGCTCAGAAATTAACTTAGATTAATATGAATCAGGAGTGATGGCGGAGCATATGTGAATTGTTGTGCATGAGATATCAGATCCATCAGCAAATAGCAGATCCATCATTAGCAGACATTTAGCTAAAGGAAAAGGCAGAAGTGCATCTTTGGCGTCTAAGGTGCACCACAAGCCACATATTGTCCATGACTCACAGAGCTTGTCTGATGAGACTGACACATCCAGGTAGTGTTAGAAAACGTTATGCATTTCGAAGTTATTAATTTGCTGAGAAGTCTGTTTGGACCATAAGCCTCTATGGACTACACAATCTATCTTTAGATGAGCATCCAAGCCGGGATCTCATCCGTCAATATACTGAAAAGAATGAGGTTCTGGGGTAAATATGAGAATTTCGGCCTGAAATATATTCCAAATTATCCACCAGCAAAAGTGGCATTTTTTAATCTCAATGCATTTGGTTGTGAAAATATGTATGTGTAAGGTCTCCAATTGGGTAGGCAAAAAACTGGGGTTGTTTTGGAAACAAGGAAGATCTGGGTTTTGAGTGTTTATCACCCTCACTACTGTCCCTTATTTCTCTTCCAAAGGATTGAAGAATGGGTATTCTTGATTAAGGGGTGGGTCGATGATGCGAGTCCAGTATTGTTGTTGAGAGGCATCTGAAATGTATGAAATGTGAACCATTCTGATGCTTGCTTGAATGTTGGAAAGGAGTTACCTATCAGGAGAGAAAGTAACCTGCTGGGTATGATGACCACTCCAATTTAGTGAATGCAGTGTGAAAAGTGTTTCACATGGAGACTATAGGTTTAGAGATGAGGCCACTGTATTAGGATTCCAAGTAACTTGGACCTACCTTCAAGGTGTCTTTTGTGTTATCTAGCATAGCCATAGAAGAATTAAAAAAAGCATCCTAATTGAGATGGAGCCTCTCAGCCAACAGTACCATAGAGATTGAGCTTTTTGATGTCTTGGATTCAGTCTCTAGAAGTCTCAGCAATGCAGTGACATACAAAGGTCACTACCTTAAAAAGTTAAAGATGGATGCCAAGGAAAGGTCAGCATGCAAAGCTGTTGTAACTAATTTACACCTCAAGTTAAATAGCCTTGAGTGTCTTAATTAGGGTTATATTTCCATATCTCTATCCAACACAATTCTGAATCCAGGCCAGGAGGCTTGAACATCCAGGTAGATGAATATGCCCTGTAGTGACTTGATGATATCAGCATTTGAAGAAATTTTTTTTTTTGTTTAATTTCAAAATTTTATTATTCCTGTAATAGGTTGACCATTGGGTCGGGGAACCATCCCAAGGTCACCTTACAATCAAAATTTCTTGTTTCCAGATAAACTAGGGATAGTAAATATAATCTATATTAAAAGAAAGAAAAAAAAAGACAACACAAACATGCACACACTCATGCACACATGCATATGGCACAATGTAGGTGACATAAGCTTTAGAAAATAATGTTTTGTTCCTGTTTACCATACAATCAGATACAAGTTACCTATTGATAAATTGAGGTCCATTTCTTAAGAAATTGGTCCTATTTTTTGTTTATCTTAGCAGCATATTTTTTCAACGTTCTTATACATTACAACTCTCTGCTTAAAAGCATAGAAGGAAGGATTTTGCATATTGAATCTGCAAGTATAAATGTAATATTTTCCCAAAATAAACAAGAAATTACACAAACTGTCCAGTTGTTCACTTCCTAAAAGTATTTTGTTTTTGACAAATGTATAATATTTGGGCTATATGGGGCGAAATGATCAATAAAACTGTACCAGAACTGTGAAGTAATATTGCAATCATAGAAGAGATGTTCAATACTTTCATTCTCTCTCTTGCAAAACGTACATTTGTTGTCGTCCAATATGTTTATTCTTTTCAAAAAATCATTAGTAGTGAAATGAAGAAAAAAAAAACATACTGACGAACCCTCTGGTGTCTTGGCCTTGTGCCAACGTTTTTTTAGACTCAGTAATATGCTTCAGTGGAGAAGCAACATGTCTGTGCAAAAGTATGATCCAGATAGCTTCATACACACATCCATTGCCAGAAGGTGGTAAATGAATGGCAAATATCCTAACCACCTTGTAAAATATTCATTCTTTTTCATCTTCTGTTGCCTGCCTGGAATGGAGCAGAGATGGACACACTAGATGTGGAGAAGGTGCATACATGATTGGGGTATCTTTTTCCCTGCCTCTCATCTTTGGTGGCAGATGCCCTGTAATGGTATCAGTCACCACAAAGTTTGGTCCAGGTATGTGATACTCAACTAATGTTACTGTGTGGACCACCATTTTTATTCTAAAATCAGTTAGGCTTCTACGTTACTCAAAGTGCAAACTATCCATAATGTCTGGTTTATGTTTGTGATTTATAACTGAAGGCTTGGTGCAGAAACCATTTTTCTTTTTCAGTCATTGATCTTTTACCTATTGATAATGAAATCCATAGACTTCTTTCTTAGCCCATGTCTAAGCTGTCCACAAAGACAGGTTCAGCTGTGTGACAGAAATAGCATTACTGTGCAGTAACCATGTTTTTCATAGTGGCCTTGACTTGCAATATTTTGACCCAATAATGTATAAGCTTCTTCTTGAATTCATGTTAAAGCTATCCACAAAGTTTAGTGAAGGTACATGCTGTACAAGATGAATGGAACATAAAAAGTAGGTCACTGTGACCTACATTCACTATGGCATTTGTTAAATACACTAAGCCATATATGTATTTTGTGTTTATTTAACAACTTCTCACTGTACATTTTCCAAATATGTTAACTATGCCATGTAATTGGATTTCACAACAGGATTTATAAAATGTTTGATTCATTGCATACAAAAATACTGATGTACTAACGTCAGTACAAGCAAAAAACTAGTTCAAGCCTGCATCACCATGAAAGATTAAATGGGTAATATTTACATACATACAGCAGTAAAAAGAAATGGCTTGTACCAATCTGTATCATCACATAAGATTAAATGAGTAATAAAAATACTAATAACTGCACAAACAATACACATGTAGTTTGAAAAAGTAAACTATATATACAAAGTGCATTGTCGATGAAGCTTTAAAATGCAGAAATTACTAAATTACCTTTTTCTAGTATGATGGTGTATACTTCAGGCTGCATGCACAAGTCATCCTTTATGAATGTAGAAGCAAGATTTGATTTAAACATAAAAGGTATACAGTTGCTAATGATGATGAAATTGGAGATCAAGCATAGTGCAGGCAAATAAACGGTCAATCTCTGGTGTGCAGTACTAATTTATGCAACATCACAGGCTTTGTTGGATTCATAATGTCGCTCCATTTTGACCTGAACTCAATTGTGTCGAGAATTCATGTTATAGTTCTGGCTAATGTTGGATTCATATTATGCATTTAGATACTTCATATACTTTCTGGTTATCAACTCTACCTAATGGAGATCAGTAACATGATCCGATCCTTCCTTGGATGTCAGAATATAGACTCCATGTAAACAAGAGATTTGCCTACAAATTTATATGACATCAGAGAGGCCACACTAATAAATGAAGTGCAATGTCCCTTTCTTTGAGTCGGAATTTTGCTGCCATTAGGAAAACTCCAACTGACCATGGTCTGATTGGCTGTTAGATATTGGAAAATACCTGATAGTGACTGACATGCTATACTGTGATTGAGAAGTGAAGTTTGACAACCTGTTAATGAGAAAACATCAACTTAATATCTGGTTGACAATTAGACAATGGAAAATACAATTATTGACAGGTGAAGTTTTTAGCACCTGTTCATGATAATTAGCTATACAGGGAGGCCAGATATCTTATCATTCCTTAGTACATCAAAAGACTAATGTGGAGTGTTTTCTTATTTATGGCTTATTGAATATGATTAGGCAAAAAAATTACACCTACCAGACCAATCATAATTTATGTATCTTATTGAAGTAACCTTTTCTAATGACAGAGCAGTTTCAAACTTCAGCCCTTTATTAGAGTGAAAGGTTAAAAATGAAGAAATATCAAATTGCTCTTTTATAAAAATTTATTCTCTGGTCACAAACAAAGGTTGCAAAAATAATAAAAGCTGCTTAAAGAGTTTGCAATGGTCTGAACAGAAAACAGAAATGGCACTAATGAATACACATGAAATAGTACATGTATTCACATAAAAAGATCCATTAATTCATAAGCATGTAAAATAAATCAAATAATTCATAAGCAAGTAACATAAATCAATTAATTCATAAGCATGTAACATAAATCAATTAATTCATAAGCATGTAAAATAAATCAATTACTTCATAAGCATGTAAAATAAATCCATTAATTCATAAGCATGTAAAATAAATCAATTACTTCATAAGCTTGTAACATAAATCAATTACTTCATAAGCATTTATAATAAATCAATTACTTCATAAGCATTTATAAAAAATCAAATAATTCATAAGCATGCAAAATAAATCAATTAATTCATAAGCATGCAAAATAAATCAATTAATTCATAAGCATACAAAATAAATCAATTCATAAGCATGCAAAATAAATCCATTAATTCATAAGCATGCAAAATAATTAATTCATAAGCATGCAAAATAAATCAATTACTTCATAAGCATTTAAAATAAATCAAATAATTCATAAGCATGCAAAATAAATCAATTAATTCATAAGCATGTAAAAAAAATCAATTAATTTATAAGCATAATTACTACTTGAGTTACAACCTAACATTTTTATCATTAATAATATTGTCATTATTATTATTATTACATGCATTACTAAATCTGTATAAAAATAAAAATAAATAAAAATCTGATCACAAATATGGTCTCCAGACTGCTAACAAAATCAGCCAATCAGAAGCAAAGTTACACCATTAATATGAGTAGATCTCACTCAATAGAGAACTAATCAAAGACCATGATAATTTTAGCCAATATTTCCAGTTTTTTTTTCAAACTTGTGTCAAAAAATGACTTAAAGAGTGGTAGAAAGTTCAGCCAATCAGATGTATATCTTATAAGTAGGATCAAAATGTGATCAGAAAATGGTTCCCAGGTTATAACTAATTCAGCCAGTCAAATGCAAGATTATCATTATATCATATTTACACACAATACTGTACAAAATCTGCATAAATCTTGATGAACATAAAGTTACAATGATAACAATTAAATTCCAGGAATTGATGTCTCCAGCTTTTTGTTATAATCAGAGGAAAAGGTTAGGTGATAATGATGATTGAATTGAGTTACATTTTTAAGCGAGGACTGATGATGTAGAACACATACAATCAAATCAGGAAAAATCTTGTGCACATAAAAAATATTTTTACAAGAAAGGATTAGAAAATAAAGTTTTTATACTGAGACAATAACATGTTAAGAGACAGAAGAATTTGTGAAAGATTTCATATGAAATCTATATTTATGAAGTATACAGGAGAATAACAGGCACTTGTTTAATTTGAGTCACATTCTTTATCGGAACTTTAGCTTCTGGTGAAATGTGTGGGTAACAAGTAAAGTACAAGTCACTTTTTTTCATGACCATGGATTTGTTATATATATAAAGTTTCAAAAGGATATCATGACCAGTTTTGGATTTTACTCCAGAAACATAAGTGCATATGATGGATGGATGGTTGGATGGAGAAATGTGTGGTCTAGGATTTAGACAATTTGTGCAATGTATATCCTTTAAATTTGAAAACAGGTCATGTGCAAGATTTAGTAAATTCAGGCCGATTCCTTTAAAGTTGAAAATAGAAGGCCAATACAATCTTAGTCAGGATATCTGTGAGTGTGTGATTTATATTTAAAATGTAACTTTAAAAAATTTTCAGTCAGATCACTACAATGTCTGCAGTGTGGCAGTTTTTAGTGATGTCTAGCACAGAGGTATCATGCCACAGACATGTAAATTTATGTCCCACCCAGTCACATTTTTTGACACCAGGCTGACAAGTCCTAACACTAACCTCTTAAAGCAGAGCACCTAGTAAGGCAGTTGTTAGTACCATTATTATAGGCAGCTGTTAGTACCATTATTATAAGTCTTTTGCATGACATGGCTGGGGTTCAAACCCGCGACCTACTGCATCTGAGGTGGATGCTCTAACCACTAAATCACCAGAGCAGTCGATATCTAAAAATAAAAGCCGAATAAAAAGGAGAGTTATAATGTATCCCTTTTGTAACTGCTGTTAAAATATGAAGAAAAACAACTATATTCTTTTTCTTCAGCTCATGTTCTAAAAGTTTTTTATTTTACAAATTGAATATCAACCAATGACTCATATGTCCGTCATTGTATTTTGAAATAGTGCTGAATGAACTTTGCTGTCAAATGAAAATACATATAAAATCTCCAACAACATATCCAGTACAGCCTGGCAAACTCTGCTGAAGGCATCTTTCTTTGCAGCAGAATTATGGTTGATGCTGTACACACGATGAAGACTGCTTCTCCTCTAGCAGGGACTGTATTTCTTCACAGTTCTCTTCAAACCAGTCTTGGTGCTTTCGGGCAGTGACACCAAGGGTTTCAGATGTGGTGAAAGGGGTGGGGTGCTCATGGAAGTAGTAGCTCTGGTGGGGGTAGCAGTCGTACTCCTTTGGGGTAGCTAGTCCATTTTTGGTCCCCACTTGGTGGCCCCAAGAAGCTGTAGCATGTGCAGCAGCCGTACCATGGGCAATGTTTTTGACTAGCCGGCTAAACCAGGTTGATGGTAGCTGACGGGTCTCAAATTCTTGATGAGTTAGGGCTTGTCACTCATAGTATGTGAAGACTGGACCCAGTGGACAGTGCGGAGTAACCACCAGCTGGACCACATGCAGAATGTGTATTAAGTAGTTTTCAACACACATATTTTTAATGTACCTGTACCTTAAAATTAGGTTGTGCCACTTTGGGAACTTTACCTATGCTAACTAGTGCTATGTACTCACCAACAATGGTCCACTAAGGACTTAACACATCAAGCTGGCTAATGTCAGATAAGTAATATGCAAAAATTGGTGACAGTTTGTATCTGACCTTGTGTTCGAATTGCATCTGTGACAATTAGCTGTATAAATTGCCATCAAGTTTGTGTTTTTTTTTTTCAGGAGTTATAATTGAGAATGTTTACTGTTTATAGATGCTACATGATATGGGCATATTACTGAGGTTGTCCATTTCTTTATATTTTTTTCTTCTGAAGATTAATAAAAATCACATTTTTTAAAACATGATTGTTTTGGAGGTTTTGGGATTAATAAATTGCATTTTTATTGTGTTATGGCATGTGTTTTAGAAATGAAACCAATCATGCTCATTCAGTGATATTATGTCCTGGATAAACAATGTCTCTGTGAGATGTTCAGATTATAGGGCCACTAGGCACGGTTGTAGACCCATTCTTAAATAAAGACTAAAAACTGCTGACAAGAAAATTTTCTACAAATCTCTTTTGCCTCATTGCAAATATCATCCAATCAAAAGAAAGCTATGGATCCTCCATGTTACGATGGGATTTTTCGTTTTAGACAAACACGTTCAATTATGCCTTTTCTTTCATAAAAACGTAAAGGATAATTTAAAAGACTACTTATGTCTCTTTCAAGGATCTGTTTGTTAAAAGTGAGATTAAGTTTTTTTGCTTTTGCTTCAAGAAGTAATTTTAATATTGGCATAAAGGCTACAAGAGTACAAATTTTGCTGTCACTGGTTTGAACATGAAACCTTGCATACATGTACAATTTTGCAGCTTCTGGTGCAACAAGTTGTTCATGCTTAGGACACTTCAGCATCCCGTCTTTTTCTGCAGTTCTTAGTTTTGTATTTCTACACTGCATCCAAGGACATGAAGAATATGCTTCTACTTCTATCAGTCCTATAATTGTTCCGTCCATCAAGTTTTCTTCCTCATCATCATCTTCTGATAACTGGCTGAGTTGCTCATTTGATATTATCTGCAAGATAAAAAGTGTCCCTCATTAACTTTCACTTTGTGCGCCATATTAAGATTATGCTAAAAACAAAAAAAAAATCAAACACAGTAAAACAACCTTGACCTCAAAAAGAGCACCGTCCAATACATAAAATGTGGTATGTGACACCACCATCTATGTTCTCTCAGCATGCCAAAGCTTCATTCTCTTAATTTTTAATGGCGTTCAGGTTATGGAGCAGAAATGTGATGCAAGTATAAAAATAATGTGTTGTAATCTTGAAGATAGAGACCTCAATGTTGTATACAAGATACCTTTTAGTGATGATGTGTAAGTGTACCAAAAGTTTCACCCCTTAATCTCAATACACTGTAGTTAAAAAGGTATAAAGGGGAAAAGTGGTGAAAATTTAAAACATTGAACTGTCACTTTTTTTAACCATGAACATAGCACACCAATGTACAAGTATACCAAGCTCTTATTACCTAAATGGCTTTAAAAAGTTATGGAATTGAAATTGTGATACAAATAAAATACTCAGACGTTAGCTTGATCCTAAAGAAAGGACAATTATTATGGTATGTGATACATTTTAGTTATGATGTACAAACATGACAAAGCTTTGAAAACAGCCTTGCTATTGGGCAGAAGGATATTACTCTAACTATCTGACTGGATCATTCCACATTACACATTAGATGACACTACATTACACAGAATCATTCCACACTACATTGATTATAGATCACTTCACATTACACAGGCTATGGCTCATTCTATATTAAACTGATCATGAATCATTTGGTATTATACAGACTATCTAACTATGGATCATTCCACATTACATAGTATACGGGTCACTCCACATTGCAGACAATGGATCACACATTACAGGATATGGATCATTCCACATTACATAGTCTACGGGTCACTCCACATTACAGACAATGGATCATACATTACAGGATAATGATCATTCCACATTACATAGTATACAGGTCACTCCACATTACAGTCAATGCATCATGCATTACAAGATATGAATCATTCCATATTACACACAGTATGGATCATTCAACCCTTATATGCAAAGAAGACAAATATTTCCAATAAAACTTTAAATCTCAAATAAACTGAAAGCATCTTGCAAAATTGAACATTTAATCAATACACTTACTTTAACTTTTGAAGTTGGGGTGTTTGTCAATCGCTTTTCATTGTTAAAAAGCTTTACTTTCACATTTTCCAAAGCAAGTACTTGTCCCTTCTGAATGTTTTCTGCCTCAGGTCCCCAGAGTGCAAGATTGACTGGAGCTGTGTTATCCTTGATAGTAACCACTGTAAATGATTCTGTTCTATCGTACAATGCTCTCTTGCATGGAGACACACTGATCTACAATAGAAACGAGTTATCAAAGATACATATCACCATCCCAGTTCCACTGCTTATGTAAAGACTACACAATTACCTTATGGTTCCATACTCTCAATTTATGTACAAATATAAATAGTCTCAATTTATATACTAATTATACAACAATTAGTTTCCTATGATAACATAAAACATTCAATTCAGAAAATTTTAAGAATCAAAAGGCATATCTACACTGCTGGAATGACTAGTATACTAATTCTGGTTGAAATATATTTAACATATAAAGGGTTATAATCTAGAGGACACTGATGAAGAGAGTAATGGCTATAATCACACCCATCTACACATTATGCATGGATTGGCTGGTTGATTAACCTGAGTGAACATTAGCCATTGTAAACAATATTTATCATGCAGTAAATAAACTTAGACTAAAGTGGTCTTGACAATGAAATGTTGACCCCTGATACAGGGCATTAAAGACAAAATAAGCAAAATTGTTTTATATGATGTCATAGTATGTGTTGTTGTTGTTGTTGGGTTTAACGCCATTTTTCAGCACACGATAGGCTATTCATGGCGGCCAGTATTAATGGTGGAGGAAGAAACCGGGCAACCACCAAAAAGAACCACCGACCCACGAGAAGCTACTGGCAAGCTTTCTCACATATCCACATTCGCCGAATCCTAGACTCGAACCCAAGCAGACAGAGGTGAGATGGCAGTGATCCGTAACGGACAGCGCTTTAGAATTGATTGAAACCAGATATTATTTATTTTACTTTTCAAATGTTTTGTAACTGCTGTTCTTAAAATCTGTTGCAGATGCTGTCAACATTGTCTACCTCTAGAACCCAAATTATTTTACTGTGAGATAGTTACAGGTTTTTTTAGTAACTTTTGAATGACTCCCAATGTAGTATCACATCTATTACATAGTTTTTCTGACAGTATTACCTTGATTGGTCATAAATGGTAAAACCTCATATGAAATGCATTATTCCAGTACCTAATTCCTTATCTATAGACCTTAGTCATGAAAACTCACCTACCCTATGTTTTAGAAAGAATGAAAAAAAATCTGCAAATGCTGCTCAGTTCAATGTCCTGACAAATGCACCAGTTACAGAAAACTATTTAGCATTATACACTTGGAGGCTGACTGTCTCCTAACTTGATCTATTTAATTTGCAATCCAGCATGATAGCAAATCTTGGCAGATAGATCACTTAATATAAACAAGGCATGCAGGTGGAGAATAGATGCATTGCTGTGGAGGAGGACTCCTCTATGTTGTGGCAAGAGATTCCTTTGTATCTGTAGTTTTTGGGGGCTGTCCACCAATGGGTTAAAGAGATTTATGAACTGCAATAGTTGCTATCAAATGGGTGGGGTGTGTGTACGAGCATGAGCCATTACAAATAATGTCCTGGCTCCCTGAGGGACTTGAGAGGATTATTCTGAATAGCACTGGGCATCCAGTCCATCCCAATTCAGACAAAAGGTTGCAATGCATATGCACCCACCATAAAGTGGTGGTTTGTTATTCAGCTTCATTGTAGCCGGTTTACCCTTACTCTCCCTCCGCTGAAATCTGCTACTGACTGGTACATAACCCATTCTATTAGGATGACCCATTCCTGGACTGTGTAACAGTATATTTATCTTGCCTAGATTGAGTGATCCCCACTGAGGTGATCCATCTGAGAGACTCTTCACCTGAGAAAAGGGCATGAATACCTCCTTGATAACTGAACAGCTGTGTCTAATGAGATTGATACATTCCTGTAGTGATAGGAAATGGCTTGCATTATTTGTAGTTTATTTGAAAAGTAGATTCCTCTCAATACAAACATCCCTACAGGACTACTGTCACTGACTCTAGGTATGTACCCCAATCTAAATCTGAGGTGATCAAAACTCTGGCCAGAAACCTGTCCTGATTTAGGCACCAACTCAGATGACAAATAATTTGGATTCCACAGAAACTAAGCTGAAAGGGCTTTGTGAAGTCTCCATTTTACTAGCATTTAAAGTTGTCTTAGGCAAACTAGACAAACTGCTGTGTTCAAGATTCCCAAGAAGCAAATACATAATCAGACAACGATGTTGTTGTTTGGCTAAACGCCATTTTTCAACACATGATAGGCTATTCATGGCGGCCAGTATTAATGGTGGAGGAAGAAACCGGGAAATTACTGGAAAGAACCACCGACCCACGAGAAGCTACTGGCAAGCTTTCTCTCATATCTACATTAGCCGAATCCTAGACTCAAACACACCACACGCAGACAGGTGAGATGGCAGTGATCCATAACGGACATCGCTTTAGACCACTCAGCCACTAGGGGCCCCAAACAATGATGTTGTCTCAAACACTCTTGATATAATAGGCAGCATCTGTTTCATCCTGCTTGGTTTGGAGTTTTTGTGGATTTAACACAATTTTTAAAGCACATGATAGACTATACATGGTTGCCAGTATATTTTGGTGGAGGATGAACCTGGAAAATACTAGGAACAACCACAGATTCGAGGGAAAGTAGTGGTACGTTTTCTCACATACTACCCTGGCAGAACTGAGCCTCAAACCCATTAAATTAGAGGTGAGGTGTCAGTGATGTGTAAAGCCGGCACTTCCAACCAATTGGCCATCCATGATCCCCTGGATTTTGCTGGAAGGACATGAACTGTCCCGTCATTTGTGAGGAATTCATCCCCACATAAATGAAATTTGAAAATGGAGTCCAATTTGTGATATCCTAATTAGGTACTAACCACATACAAGTTACTCTTTGAAAAGAGTGACAGGTCTCATGGTAAGGCAAAACTGAGAACATTGTGTATCGACCAGTTGTTGAAATAATGTATCACAGACCCCCAAAAATAATATTAATTGATCTGTAATTCTCTAGTTATCCAGATAAAGGATTTGGGTAAGGAAGCTAGCTTGAAGGGAAGAATCTGAAATTGAATGAAACAAAATGCAGGAATATCAGTGAGGTGTCAGTGATGTGTGGGATGCGAAGATAAGGATGTTTGGTAAACATCCTGGACACTGCCCCGTTGTTTGCCCAGTTGTTCCTGGCTGAAACTGATAATTCAACCTTCAGTGCTGCTCTTCATGCCTAAACATTACTGGGTAGATATAAAGATCAATAATGTGGTGAAATATTTCCCCCTTGAAACCAGGAAGATCTGGCAATAAATCCCAGACTTATAGTGTTTATTACCACAAATACTGCTCCATTCTTTAGAACGGTGAATATATTTTCTCTTAGGGATTCCAATTTGTCTGAAAGAAACCAATGGAGTTTTTTGATGGAGACAGAGTCCTGCAAGTAAAGCTAGCAGCTGGCTCTTATTTGAGTGGTCACATATATTGGCTGTTAGATCTGACCTGGCCTCTGAAAAGACATTTTGTCTAACACACACTGAGACATTGCAAAGTAGAGTACTTGACAGATGAAGGTGCAGCACAATAGAAGAGTTCCTGCCATGGTCCTTTTCTGTCTGTCCTTTTGTACAAATGGAGAGTGAAAAGGAGTTTTAAATCCGATTAGGGGGCTCTTTTGGGATGCCTGCTTAAACTATTTAGGTGGGGGACTCAGGCATCTTTGTCAGGGGAACACTTTAAGCTGGTTTAGGTCAGTCAGTGGTGTTGATTCTTTAAATCTTGAGAGGCCACTGTAGGGATTTAAGCTGGCAAACTGATCTTTTCTGTGATCTAGCAAAACTTTCATGGTATCTAGCATCCCTTTGAAGATGTTGCAGTTCCAATGAAAGTGCAATTGACAATGAAAATGAGTGCCTTGCCATCTTTGATACAGCCTCCAGAAGGATAATGCTTCCAGTTTTGTGCAAATCTGAACAACCTATATTTGTATTAATATTTGCATTTTACTGTATAAACACTGTATTTGATGCAATAAAAGCTTTCATTTAATGGTAATATTCAATTCCTAAACAAAATTTCTCAAGTCTTCTGCCAGTGCACATGGCCAATAAGCTATTGGCTTGAAAAGGCAGCAACTAATTTGTTTTCAAGTTAACAATTCTTTCGATCTTAACTGACACATGTTCTTTTAATAGGTTTCCCAAACTGTATTATTAAAGTGTTACTTATAGAACCCAAGCTCAGTTTTTACAAAAACACATGCATAAGACAGTGAAGCAGAGGAAAGGGAGTGGATTATATTTATCTTGACTATATGATGAAGATTTACAATGACTAGAAAACAATGGGGGTTTTCAGTCCTTATCAGACAATAAGCACGGTTCGTCCTGTACTTTGCCAATGTCACAAATTGTGATTTTATTCCCTTATTGGGGACAAAATATGTCATCTGGCGATTCTGTTGGTGACAGCTTTATCAGCTGTTTAATTTGTACATACAATCATGGATTAGGAGTGGAGAAATTATAAAGGAACAAGGAAAGGAAGCCATACTTTCTAACACAATGCACTTGAATCTATCTGTTACATAAACAAATCCTTTGTTTGTATTGACAAACCTATCTTTACATTACACTGTTAGTGATAATCTGCTTATGTTGACATCTGGCCTGAGCACTGTGATGCTTGGATACACGCAATCCTGCTACCTGACTAAACCTACAATCGACCCACCTGTGAAGACACCAACAGAAACAGCTACAATTAATTGAATGACAGCTAATCCTTCTGTTGTTTATTTTAAATATACAAATAAAATAGTTTTGCTGAAACTTCAGAGAAAACTGATTACCGTTGAAGTACCCATTGCAGTGTATAAATGGATGGAAGAAAATCTCAAACATGGAGTATATGCATGTTTGTATTCTCAAGTTAACAAAATTGAAAGCATTTTAGATTTAGTATAAATTCACCAGACAACACAGTCACTGAACCTAATGTTATACCGGACAGTCCAATATCATCTACTAGTAGTGATGGTAGTAATGCTTAAAGTGCAACACCACATCATGATGAATGGTCAAAAGTTCCCGAAAATTTCTTGAAACTGGAAACTTGAGCGTCTGTGGCTGAGAAATGATACAAAATTAAAGCAGATGTTCCCGTGTTATGACTCCAGGGACTTAAACGATGCAACAAGAAACAGCTAAACAAGCAAGTTTTACGTAATTGAAAATAATTTATTTCTCAAAATACAGGAGTGAAAGAATTAAATTCACTTACATCACGGTTAATGCATTCCTATTTCCTAAGAGTCCTTTCAATTCCAATAGTTCCAAGAAATCTGAATATGTTTCAATGAAACGAAACCCTTCAGTGTTTAATTTAAAGTTAAATTTATTTAATACTGTATAGTTATTCTAGTGTGTCATGCAAAAAATAAATCTTTTCACAAACCAAGCTGGGAGATTAAATCTGAAGACACATAGATGGAGACCTACCATTGGGAATTTTTTACAGCATATTTAAGCATCTTTTTCAGTAATATTAACTGATTTTTCGGGTCCAATACACATGAAATTCTCAAGGGACAAGCCGTTTCTTCCTGTGGAATGCGTTATCCCCCATGAGCCCCATTTGTTAGTCTGGTCAACTGTGCCAAAACTGCACAATAAATAAAGGTTAGACTCAAGCCTCTTCGACATACTTCAAAGAAATTGCCTGTTCTAAAAGCATCAGCAAATGATTTACAAATAACAATGCATATTTTTGTTATAACTAACAATGCCTAAAAATGGGTGTGAATTTATGCTAACAGTTCAAATGTGGTCTCAAGCTACCTTACATGTTATCACAATTTCCTACATTTTATATCCCACCTTATTGTTAACTTGTATATGCACACAGCACTGCTTACTAAACAACATATTTATTCTAAATCTGATGGGGGGGGCACATATGCTCCATGATGTGTTTCTTCATTCCTTCTTTAATTTAATGATGGTAATTAATGCTTATATATATATGGTACATTAATGCCAGGTGTTAACTTGTGTAAGTTTAGGAAGCAAGTCACTAAAAGCAAAGCATGTACAAAGCATCAAAAAGTAATTTCTAAACTCATAGTTGACGGAGATGTACATTGTGAAGCTAGCCAAAAAAAAGGGGAAGGGATTTAATTCCTAAATGCATGAAATCGACGGTCACATTATATGTCACTTATCTTAAATTGCAAACTACCATCATAGGCTTTTTGTATTAAAATGTCATTAACTAAAGTTCCTTACAAAAAGTCATGTAATGATTTTTTTTGTAATATGTCTGTATTGTTCTGTATTACTTGTTGTCAATAAAGTAATAACTATCCAATCTTTTTCAGTTTTGATTGCCTATTACATTAACAGACTTGGAAAAATAATCACTACTTGTTCTGGCAACATTTTTTGAAAATTGACGACAAAATATTGAGATTGGCGATTTGTTTGCTGACAGGACTTTGAAAGTCAGGACCATCCCTAAATAAGGATTAAGGATGAATTTTTGGACTCTGTATTTTATGACGTTAGATAGTGACATTTATAGGATATTGTAATTCACAAAAAAATTTGGTCTTGACTTTCATTGTTTATTTGCCAGACTTGTGTGCAATTAACATATCATGGGACATTGTGAAATGGATCATTCAAACTATTTTTATACTGGTATGTGATCTATAATTCCAATCAATGATTTATCATATAAAAAAATGGATTTAAAATGTTAAATCATTATAAATTACAATGGACTTTATTACTTGAAGATGAACAAATTGTAAGCTTTCAATTCATTTGTAACATATTCCATTCAATAATATAGTTGTATTTTACACTTATCTGGTCTTTATTTTTCCTATCTATCTAGTTTGCCTTGTTTATTTTTCCAAAGTACAACTCAAACTGATGACTAGTTGTTTCTTCAGACAGATCTGACCTGCATATAATACCCCGACTTATAGGACAGAAATTGACTTTCTGAAACCTCAAAAGAGGGTGTTGACTTATTGTTGAATCAATTTATGATTAAGTACATGTGGCAGACAAAAGTTAGGCATTTATGTGGCAGACAAAAGTTAGGCCTTTATGTGGCAGACAAAAGTTAGGCATTTATGTGGCATACAAAAAGTTAGGCTTTTATGTGGCAGACAAAAGTTAAGCTTTTATGTGGCAGACAAAAGTTAGGCTTTTATGTGGCAGACAAAAGTTAGGCGTTTGTATTTGACACAATACCGCATCATCTCTGCAATATGTTCCAACAGTGATTTTGATGTTCAATTTTGCTCTCTGTAAACATTTTCTTTAAATTTTGGCTTAATGAATTAGATGTTTTCAATGGCAAGTTTAATTGAACATAAAGCTAACTCATCACTTCAACACAGATGATGTGCAATTCCTCACTGTCTGACACTGGTGTGGATAGACATATTTTTGGCTTTCATTTATGGCCACTCCTTGTGGAACTTTCACTCAACATGTCTTCTTTTGTTAGCTATGCTAAGGTGTGTATATATGTGTGTGTGTGTATGTGTGTGTGTGTGTGTGTGTTTGTGTGTGTGCATTTTTAATGAGTAACATTAACATATTTGGATTTACTTGGGTCTTATTATTACATATTTCACCCTAACACTAAGATATTATTCCTGGAGCAGATCAAAAATTGAAAAATAGCATGTTGTCAAAATTTCTGACAACTGGACTTCAGCACCATGGTTTTCTTGTCTACAAATGGGAATTTGCAAACATGTCAAACATATAAACATTTTAATATAGTACCTTTAAATAAATGTGTGAAATTGCTACATTTCTTCAAGTGAATTGAAAAGTCAGTGAAATATGTATACTATAATTTACCTATCTAGGGAAATTAAAGGTATGAATTGTTTCTGACTTTACATTATAATTCACTTTGCTTTGATTTACTCAGAAATAAAAACAAAATTCCTACAAATCAAAGAATGAAAATGTGTTTAGCTATTCATTGTTTCATTTACCTGAAAACTGAGTAATAAAATAGCTGAGACAATGCTTAAAACCACCCCTCAAGAATATGATGGTTAATACTTGTTTAAATGTTTATATGTTGGTGCTAACAAATGGCAAAGGATCAGATCAGAAGGGTATACCTCTTAAGCTGACCAACTCAAATTACATATCTGGTGATTGAAACATTATAACATTGTTGTATGGTGTGCCAATTTTGGACTAAAAGTTTACATACATTTGCAGTGTAACATATTTTTCAGCCTTTAGAATGACATCATTACTACTTTGCTATGTTGGTAATACATCCTCCAACTGTATATGTAACTTACCCACTTAATTCAAAAGCTAAATTTAAGGCAAAATGCATCAGTTACAATTTTAGAAAATAACAAAAATAAAAAATAATAACATAACATAAAAATAACATAACATAAAAAAGTAAAATTATTGCTCTTTCTAAAAATGCATATGTTGAGTGCATTTTTGGCCTAATAAGAGCATGTGATGCAATTTCTCATGCCTTTATTCACCTCAAAATGCATGCTGAAATTATAATACGGCTACAATACAAAAGATGGGATTTTGCTTTACATAAAAACCAATAATTGCACGCAAAAAAGTTACCATGTGAGTACAAGGTATGGTTCAAGAAAAGTCCTGTTTTCATCTCCTGGTCTAATGTTGATTTCTAAATGCTGCAGACAGTGATCCCCCCTTTCTTGAGCATAACAAGTTACATCACTTCTACCACCATGTGCAATAGAAAAATCTGATTTGCACACACCAGTGTGAACACAATGAACTCCTTTTTTACAATTTTTTATAAATGGTCAAATATATATCTATATAAATCTTTAGAAACTTCTGGCTAGCACAAGACTTTTCTACATTTTCCAATTTTCTTTTTTACACCACGTTGGTCTGCCATTTTGAAAAATTGCTGATTGCTTCCCTTGGAAGCCTGGAGATGCTCACTTAATATGCACTATATATGCACTTCTTTGATATTAATCAAATAAATCTATTTTAACAAAAAGAAAATTTAGAAGTGGAAAGAAATGCTAAGACTTGTAATTATTTATTGATTTTTCCACTTTCTGTAGTCTAGCCTAAGTGATCCATAGTCTATTTTTGGGGTATCATCCATGCAAATAAAGGATAATCTGCAGGGATAAACAGGTCTGCTAAATGTAAAACAATCTTAAAGCCAGTAATTTGTGAATTTGTTAGTCGCAATGACCTTTTTTGTGCAGGTTTGGAAGCAGCAGGTCATGTATTACTGGTTTTAAAATCTTGGGCACAATAATTTTTTTTTACAGGTGTGATACTAACTGAGGTGTATCTAATCATCTAGTTAAATAATTCAGTGTGATAACAGGAATTTTTGTGGAGAAAATTTCTTCATGTAAGATAATATTAAATAAGGTATTATCAACTGAATAAACAATAACCTTTATCAAGTCTCAAATCAGTAGTTGTTGTTGTTGTTATTGGGCTTAACACCATTTTTCAGCACACGATAGGCTATTCATGGCGGCCAGTATTAATGGTGGAGGAAGAAACCGGGAAATCACCGGAAAGAACCACCGACCCACGAGAAGCTACTGGCAAGCTTTAGACCACTCGGCCACTCGGGGCCCCCTTTCTCAAATCAGTAACATGTGCGGAAGAAGAAAATGAAAAAAAAATCATGAACAGTTGAAAAGATAATGACAGTTGTAGTGAATAATAGGTGACACCGACTAGTCTTGTGTTCCCACCTACTAGCCTTGTGTTCCTGCCTACTAGTCTTGTGTTCCCACCTACTTGTGTTCCCACCTACTAGTCTTGTGTTGTTGTTGTTCTGGGGTTTAACGCCATTTTTCAGCACACGATAGCGGCCAGTATTAATGGCGGAGGAAGAAACCAGGAAAAACCGCGGAAAGAACCACCGACCCACGAGAAGCTACTGGCAAGCTTTCTCACATATCCACATTCGCCGAATCTTAGACTCGAACTCACGCAGACAGAGGTGTACTCACCTACTAGTCTTGTGTTCCCACCTACTAGTCTTTCATTGCTTGACAATGCTCAGTATGCATCAATCAGCTCAATTTTAAAGGAAAGAAAGATAATTTTTAATAAGTTCAAAATTGTTCCGTTAACAGTTAAAATCTTTTACTGAGGATTTTATTTCAATGAAAATGAAGCCCAAGACTTGGGAGTGGGGTAAAAACTAAACTACAAACTATTACATAGCAATGAGGACATCTACAGACCCACTTTAATTAGAGGTTTAAAGAGGACACACAAGCACCCAAAATGTGACTAAAAGCTCACCTGAGCTTGAAGTTTCTACTTGACAGCTATATTTTCTGGACTATATATTTGTATCTTACCTTTGCAACTTTTCCCTTTACCGAAACAAGCTTTCCTTCTGGTGATTCCATGGCTGCTTTTACTGTCTGATGTCTTTCCTTGATAGTGTCAAGTACTATTGGTGGAATTTTCAATTTTGGTCCAACGCTGATGTCTGTCTTTGAGGTCACAACCAGATGTGACTGCTTATTTATGGCATTAGTAATGAGAAGGCTTTGGCTGGTGCTGGATACTCTTTCTTCATATTTCTCATTGTACAGGATTAGTCTGCATGCTCGAGTTTCGTCTGCAACTGTTACTCCCATCATAAACTTGGGTTCTCTACTAAATTCTCTAACCTCCATTTGCATGACTCTAACGGTTACATTTTCATCCACTCTTTTTGCAAGTGCTTGTTTGAGATTCAGAATCTGTACAAAGAAATCATTGATAAGAATATAAAAAATATAAGTTCATTTTCTGGCATCAAGATTTAAACAAAAATACATTTAATGCCCATGCAGTATTTAACAGTACTGTATGTAGGCATGGCATGGTATTAAATACATCAGGAATGGGTACTTTATGTAGGCCTTCAGCAAGCTATGAAATACCTCAGGAAACAATGAGAAATTTTGAACAGAATTTGAGAACTTTGGGCATAATCTGGATAAATACCATAGTTATCTGGGTAGACATAACTATACAGGTGAACAGGGATCCCCCTCTTTTAAGGCCACCCCTTCTGCAGCTGAAAAGTGATCTTAGAACAGGTGGTCATTCTAGAGGGGTATCACAAAGATGTGAGTAATAATTAAATATAATCAGATAGTTATGAGACAAGGGCTCTTACTCAGTAACAAAGAAAAGAGTGAAAGCCAACAAGCTTTGTATATTTCAACAAAACAATTTATTTCCCTATTCAACAATGTAAAAATTTGTAAATAGGATTTACAATCTGTGAATATAATCCAAATATGATTCTAATAATAAAACACAAGTCTTATCACTAAATAGTCCTATAAGACTCCAGGTTTGAGTCCCGACGACATATGAATATGGAGGGTGATGACGTCAGATGTAGTCCAATGTTCGAATTACAATAATTCCTCACTTGAATCACAGTCTTTGTTTCCAAATAATTCCAGAATAAATTTCCTTAAATATCTTTCAGAATTTTTATAAAAAAGTCAACTTGTTGAATGTTCAGAAAAATAAATTATTGAATCCCAATATCAGACAAAGAATAAAATATTCTGGCAACAAATTAAAAACAACAACTTGTTTCTTCACGGTTTTTGAATGACTCTGGCCAAACCAATATTAAAAATGCATATTTACACTCAAAAACATCACTTCAAATCTTGCAAGATTGGTCATGTGATCTCTTACGCTATTTATGTCACGTCCACAGTACAGACTAACTTAAAAACCAATCATAAAAATAGGTTGATAGGTTGTTTACTAACATTGATCACGCAGAGAAAGTATGTCTGTGATGCTAACCAATCAATTTAACTTCCTGTTGATTTGTTACCAAGGTAAGGCGAACTAAATGCCAACCCTCACGTATTACTATTTCATCTTAAATAAAGAAATTTTGTGCTAAAATTATATCTCACTACTAAAATAGAACCATGAATCTGAGAAAAATATTCATTGCAATTAAATACAATGAAACAAAATTATATATAATTATATATGAAATAATATTTCTATACATGGGAAAGTGCATCTGCAATCAAATTGTCTTTTTCTCTGATGTACCTGATGTTCAGATTGTACTCTTGCAAAAAATAAACTCCACCTTAATAATCTTTGGTTTTTATTTTTCATCTTGTCGATGAAAGTAAGAAGGTTGTGGTCACTATACACAACAACTGGAGAAGGAGCCGAGCTAATGTAAACCTCATAATATTGCAATATTGCCAACCCTCACATATTAATATTTCATCTTAAATAAAGAAAGTTTGTGCTAAAATTATATCTCACTACTAAAATAGAATTCCGAATCTGACAAAAATATTCATTGCAATTAAATACAATGAAACAAAAATGAAATAAAAAGAATTTTAAACCTTACACAAGCAATTTAATCACATTTATGTAACAAGATGTAATTATGAAATCAATGTGCTAAAATAATCAATTTATGCCATTAGAATAACATGGAATAATTATCAATTGCAAAAAAAAGTTTTCAATAAAATCAGCCTACAAAATCATCTTATAACTATTTTTTTTATCCATTCCATTTTATCACTGCAGGAATATGTTTCCTTATCACTGACATAGCTTCATTCTCAAGTAAAACTTCTCAGCAATAATGATAAAATTTTATTTTTTCAGTTGAATTACATTCACATTTTCTCCTAAATTAAGTATTTTACAACTTGTTCCTATAATGGTGCCGACACCAATGTCAAACTGATTTGTATCTTTTGCACAAAATGCCCTATGCTTACAAATGAAGTAATTTTGTCACAAGACTGGACTGGTTCTAGACTAATATCCTTTCAAAAATACATTTCATAATGTATGAAAGAAAAGCCAAGAAAGATATTACAAATATGTCAACCTCCTTAATAATGGCTACATTACTAAATAGAACAATCAACATAAAACAGCAGTTTGACTTTAGTGCTTAAAAGTTGTTGAGATGTTGAAGTGTCATCACCAATTGATTTAATACCAAAATCTAACCAATCAAAATATCATATGAAATCTATTAATTGATGGAAATTGTAATTCTGTCCTTGCTGTAAAGCCATTTTAAAATCTATTACAATGACAAGAAAAAACATTAGAAGCATGTCATGCAGCACATTAAGGGCAATAACAAAAACACATTCACTGAAATCTATGTTCACAGAATCTGCATCAAAGTTGGATATATAACATGCGGTGACACTGTTTGACAATTTTACAGCCAAACATAATCTCCTATTTATGGTAGTAGATAATTGTTCAGATCAAGTCAAAATAATGTTCCTTTATTTGGAAATAGCAAAACAATTCTCAAAGACATGCACCTCAATCTAAATTCACCATTCTCATTGAAAATCCTCTTTTGAAGTCAAAACTCCTGACCAAATTTGACATATCTCCCAATTAATCCTAAGGTGACTTCTCTATTTTGTCACATGTATGCAAAAAACCTATGTTTGGTTAACATGTTTACAAAACAATTTAAACTGCAGTACATAATTCTCTATAAAGATTTCTAACCTCATAGATAAAAAATCAATGACCTTGGATCAGGCAGTGTGATGATTTAACTACATTCTAACTCTAGTTTAAGCTCTAAGTAATATTTTGTGCAGAAAAGAGTTATTAAAGTTGTATCATTCAAGCTGTACCCAAACTTGGTTAAACTGTATTATTCAAACTGTACTTAAACTTGGTAAAGTTGTATCATTCAAACTGTACCCAAACTTAGTTAAGCTGTATCATTCAAGCTGTACCCAAACTTTGTTATTTCATTCAAGCTGTACCCTAACTTGGTTAAATTGTATCATTCAAGCTGTACCCTAATTTGGTTAAGTTGCATCATTCAAGCTGTACACAAACTTGGTTAAGTTGTATCATTCAAGCTGTACCCTAACTTGGTCACATTGTATCATTCAAGCTGTATCCTAACTTGGTTAAGTTGTATCATTCAAGCTGTACCCTAACTTGGTTAAGTTGTATCATTTAGGCTGTACCCAAACTTGGTTCAATGATAAAAATATATTAAAGTCAGTTGTGCTGATATGCTTAGAAGCCATTATAGTATAAAACCTAAATTATGATAACCTTTGACCTTACAATCCATAGATATATGGATATCATAATTCTTGGTAATCTTTGTTAAAAAAAAAAAACGTGACCTTATGTTGGAGATAACATAATCCTCTTGATCACACAGTCCTATATATTTATATAGAGTTTTATGACCTTGTTTCCTGCTTTAAAAATGGCATCATGAATCATGCATCATCAGTTTCAAGGCAGCCATAGTGTATACTGAGGTGTTTTAGAAATGTCAAATGGTCTTTCTTCTAGTTATAGGAACCACATTTGATGACTTACTGGCATCATATGATGACTTACTGGCATCATATGATGACTTACTGGCATCATTTGATGACTTACTGGCATCATTTGATGACTTACTGGCATCATATGATGACTTAATGACATCATTTGATGACTTACTGGCATCATATGATGACTTACTGGCATCATATGATGACTTACTGGCATCAAATGATGACTTACTGGCATCAAATGATGACTTACTGGCATCAAATGATGACTTACTGGCATCAAATGATGACTTACTGGCATCATTTGATGACTTACTGGCATCATATGATGACTTACTGGCATCAAATGATGACTTACTGGCATCATTTGATGACTTACTGGCATCATATGATGACTTACTGGCATCATATGATGACTTACTGGCATCAAATGATGACTTACTGGCATCATCTGATGACTTACTGGCATCAAATGATGACTTACTGGCATCATATGATGACTTACTGGCATCAAATGATGACTTACTGGCATCATTTTTTTTATAGAACTCATGCACTATCCAATTTTAAAATTAAATTAAAATTTAAAAAGAGTGGAGCTATGTTTGAGAGAGATCATATAAAAAATCTCGAAAAGTGATGCATATGGGGAAGCGCTTTTGTCTGACATTGCACAACCAATGAAACCAACATATCTAATAAAATACATTAAAACTTAAAATAATTTATAGTACCACCTAAAATAAATGTTCCAAAAGTGAACTGTATCTTCAGCTATATATATATATATATATATATATATATATATATATATATATATATATATATATATATATATATATATATCCATTTATCACTTGGGATAGTGGTATTTATTATTTTTGTGTGATGTATCAATTTTTGCATTCATGGTTCTTCCAAATCACTAATTTAAAGATGATGACAAATTATTTATCTATCAAGACAATAAGACCTCTGTAACCAAATTCATGAGTTTAAATACTGACAAATATGTCTTAACAAAATCATGAAAATAGGAAAAAATTTGTAACAAGCTTTATTCCTTTTAACTGAACATGATTATCAAATCTTATTTAATTCAAATGGTAAAAACATTATAATAAAAATTAATAAAAGCAACAAGATAAAAGATGATAACAGACTGATGAATTGATTGTTATTGAGGTCACTATGAACTATTTCTCACATGTAAGCGGAGACTTGTACATGAATACAAATGTAAGGGGAGACTTGTACATGAATACAAATGTAAGGGGAGACTTGTACATCAATACACATGTACATGTAGACTTATACATGAATACACATGTAAAGGTAGACTTGTACATGAATACACATGTTAGGGGAGATTTGTTCATGAATACACATGTAAGGGTAGACTTGTACATGAATACACATGTAAGGGGAGACTTGTACATGAATACACATGTAAGGGTAGACTTGTACATGAATACACATGTAAGGGGAGACTTGTACATGAATACACATGTAAGGGTAGACTTGTACATGAATACACATGTAAGGAAAGACTTGTACATGAATACACATGTAAGGGGAGACTTGTACATGAATACACATGTAAGGGGAGACTTGTACATGAATACACATGTAAGGGTAGACTTGTACATGAATACATATGTAAGGGTAGACTTGTACATGAATACACATGTAAGGGGAGACTTGTACATGAATACACATGTAAGAGGAGACATGTACATGAATACACATGTAAGGGTAGACTTGTACATGAATACACATGTAAGGGTAGACTTGTACATGAATACACATGTAAGAGGAGACATGTACATAAATACACATCCACATGAATACTTTAAATTCAGGATAATAATTTTACTTCACTATATATGTAATAATTAAGTGCTTTATGAATGTAATCATATTGCAATGAAAGTAAAATGCATTAATAGGAAAATAAAATGTATTAATATAAAAGATAAATATGAAAGTAAAATGTATTAATATAAAAGATAAATATAAAAGTGCAATGTTTCAATACAAACTGATAAAAGCAAAATATGAATTAAAAAGTGTGTGCATAATCAGGGTCACAATAAGGTAACCAGAACAAACTGATTAAAAATTTGACTATAGAACTGAATAAGAACAAAACACTTGTCAAAAGAAAAAAACACATTATATTATTTCTTTTAAAAACATTCATAGACCTAGATTTGCCAAAAAAGACAAATAATTTATTTGTTTATGTTTTGTTGTTATTTTCACCATGCTATTGTTACTCAACATTAACAGATCAGTCCATGAAACACCAATTTAACAGACTATTGCATGCACAGGTATGTACCTACACCTGCTTTGTTCTCTACCATAATAAACAAACTGAAAGCATAAAAACACAGAAGCACTTGACATCAAGATAATAAGCAAGCACAGAACAAGAGACCTTAATAGTCCAAAAATTACTCATCTGGTCTACAAGAGTATTATAAAGTGTGAAAAATATATGCGGTATGATAGTATGGTGTTGCCAGAATTTTTTTTATAGTTATATACTGCCATATAGGGTTGTGTGTTGCAATTCAAGTTAATGTATTGCAATATATTGGGAAAATCCTAAGAAGTGCAAATACTATTTAAGAGTGTACCAGAAGTCAAAGTTGCATATAACTTTCATTTCTTTTCAATCTCTTGACATCAAAAATTACAGGGAAACAGACTTAAAAAGGAATGAGTCCAAGCTATATATAATAGACTGAACTGTAAATGTGACTGACAATCAGTTTTACACATTACTATCATCATGGTGATAGATCAGTTTTATATGCTACAGAGTAAAACTAGTGGTATTGGTTAGAAACAAAAATGATACAAAACAATCTCAACTGATAGAGACGAAATGAAAATGATAAACCATTGCTATCATAATTTTGCCATTTTGATTCAAGGAAAGATTACAAAATGATATTTACCATATAAACGTTATATTAAATCTTTACTGGCCATAAACAACTATTAATACTTACCTATTTACTGTTTACTTGCATGACTATGCTATAAATTGCAAAATGTATCAATTCAAAGAACAGACTCTAAAAAATTTGCATCTAATTTAAAAGCATGTAGGAAGGTTTCAGCAAGTAAAGGAAAAGCCATTTAACAATTCAGTTTTTTTTGGCGTGCTCTGAGAAAGAACATAGTACAACTATATGGCTGAGGACACCATCAAAATATCTTAAGTGTTAATTCCATACCTGACAGCTTTGAGACCTGGTCCTGTAATTGCTATTGCTAACCTGAAAAAGAAGTAAATTATTTTTATGGGGAAAAAGTAGCAACTTAAGCTCAGAGAAAAATTTCTATTGAATATTATGTATTTGTGTATAAATGTTGTGTGAGAGAGAGGAAGTATGTATGTATGTATGTATGTATGTATGTATGTCTGTCTGTCTGTCTGTCTGTCTGTCTGTCTGTCTGTATGTATGTATGTATGTATGTATGTATGTATGTATGTATGTATGTATGTATGTATGTATGTATATATGTATGCAGTATTTTATGGCACTTTACCCTAAAAGTGCTAAGGGATACTGACTAAAACTGAAGTTATAAAAAAATATCAAAATAAACTGTACAAAAGTTTAGGAAGATAGATTTTTTCAAAATAAATGTATACATCAAGTACAAGATAAAACATAAAATGTAAAGATGTTAGATTCAGAAAAATGTATAAAACAATTAATATATATTGATAACACACAAAATCCTTAAAACATTGTTAAAATTTGTTGTATAAACTGCATTTCCTTCAAGATTTTCTTCTGTGGTATGTCCTCATGGAGTTTTTTCACACAGTTCACATCAAAATACTTCTGTCTCAAAATGCAGAAATTGAAATGCTGTACAAGAATGTATTCAGTGGGCAGTCATGGTTATGCATTCTGGTGGAGGTTCACCCATCAGAAAGTAAGTGCAAAGCAGGTTATGCGTCCCATATATGATCTTCACAATACACCTCATTTTTCTGATTTTTTTTTTTATATGACTGCAATAGTGGGCTTTCCTGATATCCCTGAGTGATAACAAGAGTTTAAAAATGGCTGCCAGGGTGGTTATACTGGATGTCTGTTTGCCACCATTTTCATTTAAGAAAAACTTGACATGTTTTGGTGTGAAAACCTCATTTTCATGAGACCATCAATTCAGGAAGAGAAGTAACAAGAATTTGAAGATGGCCACCAAGGTGACCATATTAAGAGTCAGATCTACATCATGTTCAATTAGACCAAGCTAAACATAAGTCTCTTGGTGAAAATGCCTTGTCAGTATGCCTTTCCATTCAAGAGTAGCATTAGTGTATTCCAAAATGGCTGCTGCTAGATTAGAACTTTGTAATTCTTAATGTTTTTCTTAATTTCAGAAATAATGAGATGTGTGTGATTGGATTTTTAATGGTGCTTTAATGATTTTTCATTCATATTGCCACTATGTCTGCAGTGTGGCGGTTTATAGTGATGTCTAGCAAAGAGGCATCATGCTGCAGACATGTAGCATGATTTCCCACCCAGTCACATTATCCTGACACCAAGACGACCAGTTATAACACTAACCTCTTACTGCTGAGAGCCAAGTGAGGCAGCTGTTAGTACCATTTTTGTAAGTCTTTGGTATGACTCGGCTTTAGATCAAATCCATTACCTCCTGCATCCGAGGCAAACACTTTACCCAATAGACCTTTGGAGCAGTCGAAAAAATGGGGAAAGAGATAAGGTATGTTTATTTTTGAGAAAATCAAGTGTCTATTCAACATTACCACCACAATAATCCTCCTATCAGCATCATGACCATCCCTTCAGAACCCCAATTACCTAATATTAGTGTCATCACCACTACACCTGCCCCACCCAAACAATATTCTAAGCAGTACCATGATCTGCATCATGCTGCTGCCCATCCATAACATCAATGTAAGACTCAGACAATTGAATCATTATTAATTTAAGAAGTTTCAACTTTCACTTGTCCTATGAAATTTATATCAACATTAAATATTTACAGGGTTATATTTCCTTTTACAATTTATGGAGGATCAGGGAACGGTTTTCTTAGTCCGGGTTGTAACAGAGGCATGAAAAAATTTGATAAAAAACAAATAAATACTAATTTCCTCATACTTGCCAGAGAGCATAAAACATTTGCTTAATCTAAAAAATTTTGTTAATTCAAATTTCTAATGCAGTATCTGACATAGTGGTCATATCATATAACGCAGAAAACAGCTTTTTTCACCATTATTTTACCTCCTGCCTTTAAATGCAAGTTGTTAAAAAGGTAATACTGCAAGAGTATTAACCACTACCTCCATTTGTATACATGCACTGAATTTTAACAAACTTGGAAATAATACAAAAAATTCAGGATTTATTTCTAACTGGCAATTAAGAGCATTATGGCAATATTTATTTACAAAACAGAACAGCATGTTTATTTCCTGCTAAATATTTAGGCTTGTTTAGTTTTCCACAAATAAAAATGGCATTTATGTAGCATGTACATAAAGAAAACTAAAAAAAAATCACAATCCACTAATTATAGAAATATTGGCATAAAAATGTAAATAGTTTGAAATGCAAAGTATAATATTATTGCATTCCCACATTTATAAAACTTGGAATACAAGTCTAATGTAACTGTATTACAACTTTCACATTGTTGAAATAAAGTATGGTCTTTGACAACTACTAGATAATTAGATCTGCAAATTTGCTTTGCATAGTACAATGTACTTTAAGCTTTGTGACATTTATGAAACACTGAGCTTATGCTTAGTTGTATTCATTATGAGTCTGTATTTGCTACCTCCTTTATCTGTTTATCAGTACCGAGTCTGTATTTGCTACCTCCTTTATCTGTTTATCAGTATCAAGTCTGTATTTGCTACCCCCTTTATCTGTTTATCAATACATAGTCTGTATTTGCTACCTCCTTTATCTGTTTATCAGTACTGAGCCTGTATTTGCTACCTCCTTTATCTGTTTATCAGTATCAAGTCTGTATTTGCTACCCCCTTTATCTGTTTATCAGTAGTGAGTCTGTATTTGCTACCTCCTTTATCTGTTTATCAGTACTGAGCCTGTATTTGCTACCTCCTTTATCTGTTTATCAGTATGGTAGTTACAGAGCCTGAAGCAGTGGATTTGATACTTGAGCTTGTTATATATACAAGTCTATCATATCTACAGTGCTCAGATTGGAAAATACTGTTCAAAGTTTTTTTTTATATTAATTTATCTTATATGTGTATATCTGTAATTAGAGCAACTAGAGCACATTTGAATTTTAAAAACTTTTATTGTGAATTTTTTCACTGGCAAGCTGAAAATAATTATTAATTCTAGGCTTTAATGGTACTGTATTTCAGAGAGCAATGTTATTCCCATAAGACCTATAAGTAACAAACTTTTGATAAAACAGCCAATATTGTTATTATGCTAGATGAATAAACAGACAAATTTATTCTTATTAAGGACTTGTTATTAAAATGCTGTTGTATTTTGTACAAAAAGGAAAACAAAATAGCTTCAGCTACCTCTGTTATACAAAATGACAATTTTCTGTACAAAGCATGAACAAAGCAATAGAACTGATTTTAGTTTATAATAATAGTGTTTTAATCTGTAATAAACAAAAATTAAATGAAAATAAATGAAATTAAATAACAACAAAAAGATGAATTATGAGAATTGAGCTAATGTTAGAAACTATACACCTATTTGTTGAAAATTTCCAAAACTATGGGTTACTTGTTTTGCAATAAAAAATTCACAATTCTAGAGATGAGGCTCCAAATATTTATTGTTGGAATCATTCCTGTGACCAAGTCTGATCATGATTATCATATTTACTGCATGTTTTTGGAGGGCAAAAAAATAATTAATTGTTTTGCTGTCCGAATACATATTAAATTTTTTAATTAGGTGTCCGAAAACAAACAGTAAGATAAATTTGCAAAAAAACCATGTCCGTAACAAAGTTACCATTTTGTGAACATGATGATGTGCTGCCATGAAGTAAAACGAGTATTTTGTTTAACACCATGTGTAAAGGATAATGAATGAAAAACAGGCATTACCGGTACTTGCCTATTTTGTCTATTGATACATGTCCATCCACCAGAAAATGCAGCAACACCTGTTAGAGCCATGATTGAGTGCATAATTCCCAAAAGAACTGCCAAATTAGTAATCTTGTAATCCAGTTTACCCCTCTGCTAATCAGTGATCATTAATATCAACCTTATAAACAAATGCAAAGTTTATTTCAGTGTAATTAAGATATCAATACAAACTAAAAAAAGATTTTGGAATTATAATTCTGAATATATTTATACAGAAACATTTTAGTATTAAGAGTTTAAATACCAGTACATGTATGATGGCTAATCTTAGAGGCTCCATATGCAGTGAGTGTTGTGTGCATGCCTAAGGGTGAAAATAACGAGCAAGATGCATTATACAAGTTGGCATCATTACCGTAACAAGATTGTATTTTTTTTAAATAAAGGTGATCTATTTGTTGCAGTAATCTGTTCTTTTGTTTCTCCACCCAGCCCAGGGTAGCTTCAAAATAAGCAGAGCGTGCCGACTGGAAACAATAAAATGCTCAAAGATTGTTTTGATGTGTGTCAGAGATTTCAAGGTGTCTAGGTGATAATTGTTAGTAATATAACTTGTGGGATTTCTTGGACCAATGTGTTCAGAAATAAAAAACTGCCATCTGGATTTTGTTAAATGAGCATATGATCTACCAAACCTTTAGCGCCCACAATTAATATTTATAATCTAAAAACATTACAATATTAAACAATATGTTTAAATCGTGGTGTATAATGCCTTAGGAATAAGGTTTTGGTTTTGTTGCCTAATGCCAGTGATTTTACTAATCCATACCGATGTATTGTTAAATGTTATAATGCAGGGGTCATGGTTTCTAATCAAAGCCATAACTGTCACATGTGCTTGAAGTTTAAACTATGGTACATACCCGGAATCGCCTCAGAATTAAGGTTTTTTTTTTTTTTTTGATGATGCCAATGAATTTACTAATCCATACTGACTCACTGATGTATTGTTTAATGTTATAAAGCAGGGGTGTGCTTTCTAATCAATGCCATAATTGTCACGCCTACTTGAAGTGGTTTTGTGTGTTACATTATCTACACTGACAACCAATCATATTTTTGTGTCAAATCAAGCTAGTAAAATATAAAGTATAAAATACCCACCACAATCAAAAGTTATTTAAGTTTATATACAGGATAGCTGTTGTTGTGAAGCATAATATTATTAGTACTGTCATCATTTTGATGGATAAGTTTATTATATATTATGCAACAAGCGAGGTGGCACTGCCTAGTTTGTGGAGAGACTCTCCCTTGCCAAAATTATCTTCAAAGAGTCAAGTAGGCTGTCCAAAGAAGTGACCTCAAATTAATGATTCTGAGGATGCATCACAACAATAACCACCTACAAAGAAAGATGCTCTAGATGATGAGTCTGATTACCTTGAACCTGAGAGTGCTCTGGTCGGTTTGTACATGGTCACTATGAACATTATATGTAAAAGCAAAAGCAGAATGTCGTTAACAATGCAAAACGTCTGGGAATTAGACCTACAGCTGAAATTTTCAAGATTCAAAAATCAACTGTGAGTACCTGGATGAAAATTGACTTTTCTGCAGATATGAATTTGAATGGACATTTTCCTAAGTGTGGACAACCCATTTCATATGGACAAGCTATAGATGACAAGATAGCTCAATGGGTACTCACTCAGCGTGACTTACAAATTCCAGTCACTGTTGAGGGAATATGTATTTATGCTAAGAAGATTGTCTCAACAGAATTTCCAGAGAGCAAATTCAGTGCCAGTTGTAACTGGGGATGAGGGTTTCATGAGAAGACATGGGTTAGTGCTCAGAAACAGGACCTCTCTTGCCCAACATTTACCCAAGGATTTGGAAGAAAAGATTTCTTTATTCCCCAAATTTGTGATTGATGGATGTGAGGAGGACAAGTTTATGACAGGTTTATGATTAACATGGATGAAACACCAATGTACTTTGATCTTGTGCTAGGGAAAATGGTGGACAAAGCAGGAACGAAAAGTGTTCTGATTTATACAACTGGATTGGAGAAGAGACACATTACACTCGTTTTAGCTGTTGCAAGTTCTGGCGATCTATTACCCCCAATGATTATTTTCAAGGAAAAGAGGCATCTTGATCTGAAGGCAACAAAAGGGTGGATTACTGCAGTGCAAAGAGAAAGCATGAATGGATGAAATGCTAATGCAGTGATGGACTGAAGAGATTTTTTTGCCCATCACCAGAAGAGAGCGATCACTTCTAGTTATGGACTTGTTCTGTGTTCACATCACTGATGATGTTGTTGTTGTTGTGCTTAACGCCATTTTCAGCACACGATAGGCTATTCATGGCGGCCAGTATTAATGGTGGAGGAAGAAACCGGGAAATCACCGGAAAGAACCACGACCCACGAGAAGCTACTGGCAAGCTTTCTCACATATCCACATTCGCCGAATCCTAGACTCGAACACACGAAGACAGAGGTGAGATGGTAGTGATCCGTAACGGACAGCGCTTTAGACCACTCGGCCACTCGGGGCCCCACATCACTGATGACATGAAGCAGTTGCGGCGTAGAAATGTTGTGCCAGTAATAATACCTGGAGCCTGTACATACAAATTGCAACTTCTTGATGTGAGCATCATAAACCTGTCAAGAGCTACCTCCACCGCAGTTGGATGGACTACATCAGGGATGCTGCATATGTGATAAAATCTGACGAAAGCACCAACGGACGGATCAAGGCAGCCAGCAAGAAGACTATATTGGACTGGGTTGTAAATGCCATGAATGAATTGAACAAAAAGAGCACAATGATAATCAAATCTTTCAAGGTGTGCGACATCAGTGTCTATCTGAGTGGAACTGAAAACATACATTAAATATGCTAAATCAGAATTAAGAGTTTCTAAATTGGTAGAAAGCCCAGCCAATCACAAGCAAGATCCCCTTATTAATATGCAACATCATAATCACACAAGCCTATATTTGCAGTGAGGGAATAGCAATATACAGCATTGTAATTAACAATTTTGTAAATAAACTAGAAATATGTAACATGGATGCCCTACAAAGTGGCTAACAACTGATCTGAGCACAAACCAAACAGGATGTAAAGATGTACAACATAGTTGCTCTATGTTGTCACTATTATAGTATGTAAAAAGAACCCACAGTAAGTACACTTAGGGTTAAAACAAGATCTAAGAAATGGATTGGCTGTTGTTACTCACATCTGACTGTTTTGATGAAGTTTCACCATTTTTTTGAGAAGATTTTTCCAATTGTGATGATGATGCCAGATTATCCCCATCATTTGAAGAACTTTTTTCTATAGTCCTGAAAAATGAATCAGTTACTAAATGAAGTGGAATAAAGTAAGAATAAAAGTAGAAACAATTTCAAAAGCTTTAATATTGCTTTACATATCTTCAAGTTTTATGTGAGGGCCTGCATGATGAATACACAACCAGATCATTGCTGTACAATGACCTTGAACCTATAGTTAAAAGGTTAGGTAAGTATGTTATAAAAGGAATCATTGCTGTACAAAGACCTTGACCCTTTAAGTTAAGCAAAGCATGTTATAGAATGAATCATCTTCACCTCAAAACAAATTGTTCAAAGTATAAGCAAAATCCATCAAGGGTTTAGAAAATATATGAACTAAAACCTTAATACAAATTTTCATTTTCACAGCCAAATCAGATTCATGGTATTAATAAGTTTTTTAAAAAATAAACTCTGACAGCCAAGTCCTAGTCAGCAACAACATCATTTAGTTGTGAAAGCAGTTGATATACTACTATATTCTAGTTGTGAACCAGACCCACAAATATGCTGTGTTTCCAAGTTTTTCACATTCAGTCTAATAAATACTATCTTGCTCTGGGCTGCTGGAGATTGTAAAGGTCTTTATTGCCAGTATGTTTCCTGGGAATGCTGGTCAAAGTTTATTGAGTATTCTCCATACAAATTGCCATATTTCATAATGGATTTGCATTACTTGTACATATTTTTAAAACCCTTTTATGTTAGGGTGCTTTCTGTTGAAATTGGGTCAAATTCTTTTTGGAGAAGTTGCATATAACAACTGAGAATAGACCATACTATAAGACCACACGAGTTGAAATACGCTATTAAGAAAAATGAATAGTATTCTACAACGTCTCATTTGTCTGTACTTCCCTACTGATTTTAAAAACAGAAGGCAACAAATATGTAAAAAATGTTCAAAACTTAGTCATTTCATTCACTGATATATAGGCTCCTAACAGATGATCATCATGGGTCCCAAACACTGACAACTTGTTGGTGTTTCAAATAAAAAGGGAGTTTCTTTTCTCAACATGGACACCATATTGGCTTGGGTCAGTTTTCAAGCAAACAGGGGGCACAGTGTCCATTGCAACAGTGTGGTGATACAATTTTCAAAATATTGTAGACTCTCATTCTTTGGTGTGCATAGCTATAATCCATTCTTTCTGTCCTAAACTGAACCATGAGGTAGAGTGGATGACAGACAAATGCAATCAATGAGTGGATGACATACAAATGCAATCATGGAGTGGATGACAGACAAATGCAATCATGGAGTGGATGACAGACAAATGCAATCATGGAGTGGATAACAGAAATGCAATCATGGAGTGGATGACAGACAAATGCAATCATGGAGTGGATAACAGAAATGCAATCATGGAGTGGATGACAGACAAATGCAATCATGGACTGGATGACAGACAAATGCAATCTTGGAGTGGATAACAGAAATGCAATCATGGAGTGGATGACTGACAAATGCAATCATGGAGTGGATGACAGACAAATGCAATCATGGAGTGAATAACAGAAATGCAATTATGAAGTAGATGACATATAAATGTAATCATTATCATGAAAATAAGTTACATAAGTTAATGAGCAGTGGTGCCATGCACAATCTTCTAGTTGTTATTGTTGAGCAGAGGCATACTGTTGCAAGAACCCTGGATGACAGACTTCTTTGGATCCATCTAACTATTATTTGACTTTCAGTGTGGATTCAGGCATCAAAACAGTTCAGTTGACCAATCTGGTCAGACTTGTTAAAGAAGTTTATATAGAGTGAGAGCATATGGTGGCCATCAATTTTGACTTGAAAGAAGCACTGAAGTGCAAAATGGTGAATAATTCTTCCAAACTGGATTTGAGGGCTGCCTGCCTGTGTCTGCATTCCCCCAAATTATCAGGTTTGTGAATTTTATCTGAGAAATGTCTAGTAATTTAAGTGATCTTTGACAACTGCTGAAAAATTCCAAAGGACAGGTGAACATCATCAGCATAAATTTCCACTGAGGCCTCACATACAAAGGTCTATTTATTTAAAAATCCACATACACCAATTCCTCGATAACTTGCACACAATGGTGTCCACAAACAGATTAAATTACATTTATTTTCAAAATGCCCAACATGTGAAAGATTGTTCCAACTGGTTTCAACAACCATAAAGTGTTCATGAAATCATCTGTGTATTACATCTCTGCTTTTTGTTTTCTTGATGAGTCTGGTTCCCGGAGTGGTATATCATAGTATCCTGCCAAATCGGGAGTCAAATGAGCAGGGAACTAGACTAGCTGCTGATACACCACCAAACAAGATTCCTTCTGTTCAAAAACAAGCAAAATTTGTTTCCGGAGACAATCATCTATGTTGAATTTCAACTTCTGTATTGTTCAGTTAGTACAGTATTGATGTCATGATTTCACTGGAAGTAATAATGAAACTTCTTATCATTCAAGAATTCTCTGAAACTTGCTTGCCGACAATGGTCTGTATCTGTGAAACCATGCTCTTTTTTTTTACAAAGTAATTATTTCTCTTGGTTGACATGTTATTTTTAATCACATTTAACAATCAGTCTGTTAATTTAAGGTAGTTTATATTACATACACAAAAACATTTATAACAGTGTTCACCTGATCAAATGAAGTGGGTTCACCTAACATATGACCAGGGCTGTTAGATTTTATGTTTGCAGGATTTTCATGCCTTTTAACTTGTATTTTACTTCCATTATTTGATTCATAATTAGCAACGGATAATACAAAGAAAGCCAGCTTTTAATTCCATGCATTAATACAACAATAAAGTCAGTTATCAAAACATGGTCAGCACCTAATTATGTTCTCAGAGAAATGCTCACAGACAGCTGACACATTTTACATTAATTACAAGATACTTTACATTCATGATGATTACACTTAAAAGAATCTAATAGACAGAATGAGAACACAAATTTCAAATGATAAAATAAATTATTTAATTTATATTTATTTATTAAAGTACTGCCTCCATTTCGTGCAAGTGACATTTTCATTGATTAAAAGTTATACATATCATCAGATGTGGTGTACTAGAAATGTTGCTCAGAAAAAAAAAATGTAAAAAATTTGATGACTTATTTTTAAATTTGATATTTCACAAGGTTGATTAAGATTTCCAGGCCTTATCTGCTGTTTTTGACAATAAAACGAGTTATATATATCAAAGTTTGCATAATTAATTGTGATTGCGATTTCCTTTAAGTTCATAAAATGGGGATCTATTTTCGGGGTATTTTCTGGTTTAAAAAATGGGATCTACATCTGATCCCAAATTAAAATCAGATTTATGAGTTATCAGGGTGCGAGATATCGAGGGAGTGGTGTATGCAGGTCTCAAGGGAAATGTTTCCATCATCATGTTACTTGATATGGCATACCTATCACTACATGGCTCTTACTAAAAAACCCACTGGCACCCATCACAAGCCTGATATTGAATGGTGAATGTTAAATGTTAAGCAATGTTGAGCTTCAGAGCTTGTTAACAGAGGAAGATGTATTCAGTGTGTCAATCTGTATCTACAGGGACAAGAATGTAATATAAAGATTTTGTCACCACAACCAAGTTTGTATGCAGTCAGGATGAGTGGTCTTCCTGAACCATGCTTATGTCTGGTGCCCTAACATCTGTTTCAATGTAACCTTACTACAGACTGAATATTAAATGCAGCCATTGTTAAGGACACCCAGAGCATGGGATTCTGCCCTGAAAACTGCTCCAACAGTTTGGTAGATTTCCACATACTGAGTATTTATAGTAATTAATCAAGGACACTACTGAGAATAATACTTAACTTTCCACTGTGAACTACCAAACAATAAGCAAAAGCTAACATTTACCAAGATCACATGCTGCAGATATGTTTGTTCAGTGTGATATTAGACTGGTCTTATGTTCTGTATACAAAAATACACTGATATGGAGCAGATTACAAAGTAGCAAGTTTACTTGACCAGTATAATTGCTCTTGGACTTACTATACAGATATCTTTTATCATTTATGACTAATGTACCTTAATTTTTTAAAATCCTTTTCATTGATATACTCAAACACATTGGTGAGCTTGCTTGGCTTACTGTGAGTCTTGTACCAAGCCATACTCACTATCAGACTATTTAATGCTCCTTTTCCCATCTTATCCTTCTTTTATTTTCATGTAAAATATAAAACTTCATTACAAACTTGTTGCCAAATAAAACTGACAGTAAAGGCTGCACAAGTCTTACTCAATATACGCCACATATGCATCCCTGAGGCTATGGCATAAATAAAAATTTGCCATAAATTTAAAGTAATTTTCACACAGGATATTTGTAAATAAAACCTCCAAGTTTTCAATAATGATTATTTCAGCATAATTTTCAAACATGATTTTGTACATAAGTGGCACACAAGTCACAGCTCATGGCAACAGTGACATGAAAAAATGAGCACAGTGGTGCAAACTGAATGTTTCTTAAATTAACTCATAATCATGCACATGAGCTGCAGAAGAGTCACAGTGACATGTAAAAATGAGGAAAGAGGAGCAAATTAAAAATTTCTTCATAATAAATGGCATTAAAATGAAAGTGACTAAAATGAATTGACATACAATGTGCATCCCCTGCACTGGTTAACTGTAAATTATACAAAACATCCTGCAATGGTTGTGATTGGCAACTGCAAAATTACTAACCTGTCCCAACAAACATGTTGATTTTAATCCACTGGTTCATCCATCCACCCAACATTTCACTTTCAATTTGTGTTTAAAATTCATAATACCTATCCTAATTATGTATGCTCTGTAAATATGAAATCTTTTTGCAAATCTTTGGTCTCCTGGAAAGCATAATGGCATATGAAGAATACAGATAATTCTGTCCTTTTGTTTTGTTTACTTTATCATCTTATGATATCTGCGAGGAGATTGACAGTTGCTAGTTGTAAATAAGTTTATCCTTTTATAGTATAAGTGGTGTCATAACAAATAAATGTTTTAATCATGAAATATGATTTGAAATTTAAAAGATTATCTGATAATAAAAATTTGTAAAGCACATGCAAAATGTTGGAAAAATTTATTATTATTTGTCATACAAAAACTCTGTGTGTGTGTGTGTGTGTGTGTGTGAGAGAGAGAGAGAGAGAGAGAGAGAGAGAGAGAGAGAGAGAGAGAGAGAGAGAGAGAGAGAGAGAGAGAGAGAGAGAGAGAGAGAGAGAGAGAGAGAGAGAGAGAGAGAGAGAGAGAGAGAGAGAGATATTTATAAAACCAACCTTCCAAGGAAGCAGCCATTTTGTGAACAAACTCTTTCCAGGTCATTCTCAAGCTGTTTAATTTTTATTTCTTTCTGATTCAACTCAAATTGCAGGTTTTCAATGGAGCAATTTCTATTTTCTGCATCAACTGAAACTTAATATAAAGCAGTAGATTTTTGCATTAGCTCATTTCAAAAAGTAACTTTCGATTTTCTATAAACAAACATTTCATTCAAAATACAAGAACTAAAGAATTACTGTACAAAGAAAATTACTCAATATGTCATGCTAGAAGTGAAAGTTATACCCAGGATGGGCCTGAAGATGACAGGTAGAAGCTGGCCTAAAAACAATGATAACTAGATTCTGATTGATCTTAGTAATAGACTATATTACTCTGACAGGTGGGTGAAAAATAACTGAATCCATTAAATGCACTGGCTGATAAAAGGAAATAACAAACAAAAGTCAAAACAAAGTTCCTGCACACAAATTCTGGGATGTCTTTTTCCACACTAATCCACCAATTCTGGGTTGTCCCTTATCCAAATTAATCCTCACATTCTGGAATGTCCCTTCTCCTCACTAGTGCATATAATAGTTTCTCTTCATTATAAATATCAAATAATGGTAGAAAAAAAGATGGAATATAATCAACACTAATATAGCTTTACAAATACAAAGACTTTTTCAAAATTTTGATGTCATTACAAAGAACACAAAATACTGTTAATAAGCAAAATTTGCCTTTCAATAAAAAAACTTCAAAATGAGCTTTCAGAATATTTCACATAGGTAAATTGTATCATACAAACATAAGACCAGCAGATCAGACACAACACACATTCATTATTTGTAACAAAACTCGTCATCATCTTGTAAGCACTTGACCTTTAGATCAACCATCATAATCAGGCACTTCACCAAACAACACTTCAATTGACGCTAAAGGCAGCAGCGATAACATAACTAGTAAAGACTTACCACATTGTTTGGGTGCTTCTGATTTTGTTGTTCTAATACTCCTTACAATATCATGATATTTACATTCCTCTAATGCCAGCAATAGGGTCTCATAGGCTTTTGGACCACAATCAAACAGAAGAGATGCAAAACCCTGCCATCTGTTGGCAACAGTATTTGGATTGTAGCTGTTGATACGGTTTATATCACTAAAATCAAACAACTCCTCCTGGATAAAGTAATCTGCAAGATCCAGTGGGTCCACATTTTTCTTCAGTGTAACAAAATTCTTTCTGATTTTCTTTTCATCTTCTGGTCGCATCTTTCCCCTTTCTAACGGCATGATTTAGTTGGCAGAGCTTGTCTGTAAAATCAATGTTTAAAGGACTATTTATGAGATGTGATTGAAAAACAAAAAACATCAAGGCCTGAGATAACTCTGCCAGATGCAGTGTTTATATATAATTTCAGGCTGCACCACTGACAGACCCCGTTTTATTATTGATGACCAAAACTTGCTCCTATAGCAGGGTTTTCAATAGACACGTAGCATCAGGCTTTGATGCATGGAATTTAAATATGACCAATTTTTGATGCACATAAATTTTGATTGGTTGTCTTTTTGATGCACATTAAATGGGCAGGCATATTAATCTTCATTACCCTTGATTAGCCTCCAACTTAGTTTCTTACTAAAGGTACGCTCTCCATAAAAAAATTTACTGTAGGAGGCTCTAATTGACATCTGCTCAACAACAGTTTACACCTTGACAGTCAATAATATCCAAGAAAGAAAGATGAACTGGGCAGAGCTAACAGGCTTAGGTGCAAATGAATTAGGTTGGATTGTTTTCAGATTATGTTGTGATAGGGAAGAGGAAACAATTATAACATGAATCAAATATCAGCATTGATATGTTCGGACATCAAATTATAATCAACTGGTCAGATCTGGAACATTCCATTATTGCTGCTCACGAAGCTGGTTGTCAAAGAAAGTGGACCAACTCAAATTGTTTTATTGGCAATTTGCTGTATTTGGACCAGGAGGAATATTTAAAAATTTAGAATCATTTATGAATGGATTAATTTCTGATAAAATATTGGCATTTGTTTGATTGGTCTTTAAATTATAATCAGTTAGACCAAACAGGAATATATGGCTTCTCACTAATCCAGTTTTCAGCATGTTTTATTGGTGATTAATTTGCTTCAATTGGCAAAACATTTAAAAACTCAAACCTTTTAATTAATGGGTCATTCTGAAAAAACAGAAAGGACATAACACTTAGTGCTTACATCTGAACCTTAAAATCACAACGGTGCAAAGTTCTTTACTCAGTCTTAAAAATGACCTGCTGGTGATGAATTTTCTGACCCTCAAACTCCAAAGAAATATAAAGATAATGTCAGCTCTCTAGAGGAGAAAGAGAAGAATCAATCTCTGAAATTTGTTCAAAATGAAGGATGAGTGGAAAAGTGAACTGACACTTCTGTGATGTGCATCCTTGATATTTGAATAATATATAACCTTCATAGCTGTATGGGTTCATTTTTGCATATAAAATGATTTGAGTGGTTGATAACATATGTTGTGAAGTTGAGAAGTTAATAAAGTATAAAATATCCTGTCTGTTTCATATACTAAATGTAAACACAGTAACACACAGAAAGTCTCAGGAACACTTTTACAAACATGAGATTGTGTGTTTCTTACTGTACAAGTATTTCTTATTATTCAGCATGAGACAAGAAATCTTAAACATCATTTGTTTTCCACCAATAACAAGGAATCACAGCTATGGGGTCATGACTGACCAACAGAACTGACTCTTGAAATTTCCGTTTTAACTCTTGAGATTTTGGGGTCAAAGGTCAACTGATTCTTCAGTTTTGAAATCTACTGAGAACCAAGTATAGGGCAATAATGGCAACAATCTTAATGTTAATTTTATATTGACTAAATCGAGTGTATCTGATGGTGGCTTGCTGAATAAGGAATGCCTATCACCAAAGATAGCATAAGAAGATCAATTTCATTGGCTGTCAGAAATGTTACATTATTTATGATTAGTTTGGGGACTAATCAACATCTCATGGCCATTGATCAAGGATAGAATATAGGAGCAGAAAATGAAAAAATTGGAAGCAAAAATACTGCTGTATATATTTTTTAAGCAGCCAACAGGAAAGGAAAATGATGACTCGGTCAAATTCTTGGGGTCCATGGAGTCTGACAATGAAATGTATTTCAATTACACTGAATAAAAAAGAATGAGATATTCATTAAGTGAAGGTCATATGAAAAATCCAGATACTAGAATCAAAGTACCAATGGAGCTATTTTGAGTAAAGTTGCATTTGATTGGTTTCTTGATACTAAGGGAATAGCTGATTATCTGATATTGTCAGTGTTTCCCTTTATGCACAGTTGTGCTCAGGAATGCACACTAGAGAAAATTGACACAAACTTTTGCCATGCATTTTTTTTTTACACAAAGGATTTGCAAAATACATTCTGGATTAGGGATGGCAACGTGTATACTTTGATCATAGGCGTATTCTGGTTTCCAGTTTCATATGCTCCCTGCTTTGCACTTGACTATACTGAGCATACAAAGCAGAGAACCAGTCTAGCATAGGCAATGTTATGACAGAGTAGCTTCCCTAATATCACAAGCTCTCATGCGATTCCATCCAGCTCAATAGAATGTCATCCAAATGTTTAACCTCAAGGACACACTGTGCTAATGGTGTAGGTATGGAAAAATGGGAACCAGCCTGGAAATAAGAGGATATATGGGTTTGGGTGGCCAAGATTGGAAAGTCTTATTTTAGGAAAATGAATCTTTTGAGAGCTTATCCTAGTTGTAAGTGAAAAAAAAATACAAACATTAGTTTATAAATGGAATTTTCAGTCCTTTAACAGTCTCAAGTTTGGAACACTCATTATTAAAATTATCACCAGACTCTTTAGTGAGGAATTAAAAGCACATGTTTCTAACAAACGCAGATCCAGAATATGCAGCTGCTCATATCCTTTCATCTACACAGAAGCTGACATCCAGGTTTCATATATATATTTACTATGATAATTGGATTAGTATGTTGCCTCCTCAATGCTTGTTGCACTAAAATGTGATCTCCAGATTAAAACAGTGTGCAATAAGAATCATATCATAGCAAAGAAAGTGAAAGAAGCAGAACACAAATGAGTAAATGTGGATATGACTTTAATGAAAAATGGAGACAGTAATTCCCTTGACTGGAATATGGCACATTCATTAGGAATATTAGTGACTTTTGATCTCGTGATTGTGAAGACTGTACAAGCAAATATTCCTTTTGTGACAGCGTTTAATAATTTTAAAAAATCTGCCATTGATCACCACAAGATATCTTTTGAACACATTATTTCCCAAGACATTCTTTTAGAATAAAGAAATAAGTAAACTTGCAAAGACAAATCCATTTGGATTACAAATTCAAGGGGTCGTTGCAGATTTTGTTAACTTTGCTGCAATGAAAGAAAGATTAAAACTTAAAGTGTAACTTGTTAAAAAGAATATGAATCATTAGATTCTTTGATTGTTGGATAAGTGTTTTAGGACGAAGTACAATGAAACCAATGATAGTACACATTGTATGACAACCAGTAAATTAACCGTAATTTGGTAAAAAAGATATATATGGATTTTTGTTGTTTTGTTCTTGTTTTGGGGATTAACACCATTTTTCAGCACACGATAGGCTATTCATAGTGGCCAGTATAATGGTGGAGGAAGAAACCGGGAAATCACCGGAAAGAACCACCGACCCACAACCCACGAGAAGCTACTGGCAAGCTTTCTGGCATATCCACTTTAGCTGAATCCTAGACTCAAACCCACACAGACAGAGGTGAGATGGCAGTGATCCATAACGGACAGCGCTTTAGACCACTCGGCCCTACTATGTATTTTTGTATTGGCTTATATGTAATATGTTCGTCTATAATATTGCTACAAAAGGATTATAAAGAGACTGTTAAAAGTACAACTTTAAACTAAAAGGAAAATGTACTAATAAAATTATCCTTCAAATGGGCAATGCATTTGTGTGTTAATTGTGTGTAAAGGTTTGTTTGTATTAGAGAGAGAGAGAGAGAGAGAGAGAGAGAGAGAGAGAGAGAGAGAGAGAGAGAAAAAGAGAGAGTATGTTGTGCAAGTTGCAATATCCTATTTCAGCTGAAAAAGTATGGATCAGATGATAATTTGTCAGTACATTTTTGACCCCCATATTTTTTATTTGACCCCCAGTTCTGACACCAAGGTTTTTTTTTGACTCGCAGTTTTATATCCCTGGGGGATACACTGGCTAATGTAGCCCAGTAATTCATGTATGCAGTAGGATGTGGGATTTGTTATTCCATGTTGATTTACAAATTGCTGAACATCAGATGTACAGATTGCTGAAAGGCCTCTGCAACCAACCATGACTCCAGAGTAATGAGAAATACCATTAAGTTTCAAAATGTGCAGTGATGTATTGCAAATTTGTCTGCATCAATTGCAGTGTTTTATTAATATGTGAGAAGAAACCACAAACTACTAACATACAGGTTTACTGTTTGAGTACTACAGTTTACTGGGTCAAAGTCACAGGCTCAGAGAACTCTGAGTGACAGCCACCACTAAAAGCTTGGTTGGTGCTTTAAAAACTCCATTACTGATAAGGCTTCATATGACAAGCATGCAGTCCACTCAACTTCCTCTTATATTCATTTATATGTATATAATTAACTTGCTGGGGGTAACAAGTCACAATATATAAGGTATATTCATCATTATAAAGTTCACCATCAAGTAGCTATTAGTATGCTGACATGCTGTTATAATCTATGCATACACCCAACATCAAACTGTATACATACACACAACTTCCAACTACCCATGTATCCATGTATACCCAACTTCAAACTATACATACACATTACTTCTAACTGCACATGTACACCCAACATCAAACTGCGTATATAAACTCTACCTCCAACTGCACATGTACACCCAACTTCAAACTGTAGACATACACACATGTACACCCAACTTCAAACTATATCCATACACACTACTTCCAACTGCACATGTACACCCAACTTCAAACTGTAGACATACACACATGTACACCCAACTTCAAACTGTAGACATACACACATGTACACCCAACTTCAAACTATATCCATACACACTACTTCCAACTGCACATGTACACCCAACTTCAAACTGTATACATATGCACATGTACACCCAACTTCAAACTATATTCATACACACTACTTCCAACTGCATATGTACACCCAACTTCAATTTGTATACATACACACATGTACACCCAACTTCAATTTGTATACATACACACATGTACATCCAACTTTCAACATCATACATACATGCTACTTCTTCAAGAATACATACTCATAACTTCCAATTGCACACATACACTCATGTAGAAAAGAATTTTCCCCATTTTCTTTTCTGGTTATACTGACTAAATAAATAACAAAGACCTTATATATCTTGGGTTTCGTTTAAAGAACATTTAATTCCCATTATTTTGGTGTATGACTGATGGGTGTAATTTGGTGTATAGAGTATAGACCTTGGCCTTCTTTAACATGTTTAATTATCTAAACACTGCCAGTTCAACTTGATCATTATTAACTCATGCAATTCAGAAGTAAATTGTGAAAAAATGGAGCCAATAATTTTTTTTTTGCCTTTTATATATTTTCTATTTCATTAATTGCACTTTCTGAACCTGGTATTGTCTAGTTTGGCAAAATTCATCTCCTCTAATTTAATAATTGCTAAATATAGTTTACTTGATAGTAACTTAGTCTGATTTTTGTTATCACATGGGAAAAGTCATTTTGATCAACTGTGTGCTTAGGTTATATACAATTTCTACAAGTACAATATCAAAAGAAATTTAAGGCATTAAAGTAGCATAGAGGTACCAGCATTCTTACCACTGATGCTGATGCAAACTGCTTCATCTCACACCTGTCAATCTTTCTGAAGTGCCCAATATTTGTAGTGGACCCCATAAAGACTACACTGGTAATATTATAATTGTACGATTTAATTCTGGTTGCATAGCTGAAACATTTATGTCTCAAGCATCAAAACAGTCCTTTTGAACGATTTTCATGTTTTTTCTTTAGTAGCCAAGTCCCACACAAACCCAGTCCCACCCAATGAAATTTGATGCATTTTAAAAATGCACATTGCATGTTTTCAACATTGAAACCTATGTTATACTAAAAGACAGGAACATGGAACTTTGGACAATTATTCACAGAATGTTACCAATAAATTTATAGTTTGAAATGGGATGGTACAGATCAGTTTTACAAAGGTCAAATGTCAATGGGTATAATGAGTACATATTCTTCTAACACTAGTGTATACTTTGCCATGATTTATTTCTTAATTTTTTTATAATGAATTAAAGATTTTCACTATATATTTTTTTCACTTATGCAACAGTTTTAAAATTAATCTGATATCTTTCTTGTGTTCTAAGACTTTGAATTTCCCCATAATCAAAGTCACTGCAAACACAATACTGCCACATGGCATATTGGGTAGCATAATTAGCTTATTGTATTGCATAACATCAATGTTAATGTTCAGTTGTTGAGAATATCATATATCATAATATGAAAAAAAGAAAAAATTAACAAATTTTCATATCTATTGTAAGGTGGCATGATACAGTTTCATATTTTGCATAGGGTTAGATAATTAAAGACAAGAATTTCCAGGTTTTCCTCACTGGTTATACTGGCTGTTTTTTAAGACAGACATTATGTTGGGTATTGTTTAATGAACTTTTAATTCCCTTTATTTTGGGGTATGAAAATGACAGGTATAATTTGGGTTGTTACTTTGTAGAGTATAGAACATGGTCTTACTTCAGACTTCACCTAGCTTCACTTGGTCATTCTCACTTTTAGGACCTAAGAGGTAAATTGTAAAACAAAACCAAAAAAGCCAATAATCTTTCTTACACTGTATATACTTTTTAATTCATTCATTGTACTTTTAATAGTTTTCCCTAAACTAATAAATGCTAAAAGACACTTTAGACTAATTCAGGATAATTGTTTCAGCACATGGGAGAGGTCATTTTGGTTAAATGTGCACTTATATCATTACAGTTTCTAGAAGTTCAATATCCAAAGAAATTTCAGGCACTGTAAAGGTATGTCAACATTATCTCCATTTTGTATGTTACACCTGTCATGCTGTTACAAGTTCATAATATCTGTATAGTGCTCCATAAGTGAGCTATATATAATCTAGTTTAATGATTGAAACATGAACAATGGGTAAGAGCGATTTGCTTTGAGATGAGGATGTTGTACTTATCAAAATGTATCCTGTAAGTTTCATGACTTCAGATACACCAGTAACATACACAATGCAAAAAACCCCAACCAACCAAACAAAGAAATAAAACCCACAAAAAAAACTAATGTCATGAGCAAAATGCCAAGAAAATTAGTTATTTTATTCATTAGTTTAGGAAAATATGCGAGTAACAAAAAATTCTGAATTAAACAAGTGTTGTTGTGCATGGAATTATATATTCCAGCTCTGTAGTAAATGGTAATCAATGTAAATAACTGAAAATTATTTGTGCATAAACCATCTCTGTTCTTGCAGTCACTGTGACCTTGACCTTATACCTGTAATTCCTAAAATCAATAAGCTTCTTCCTCCTCCTGTTTATAGTTTGACCCCAGTCCTCAATTCATTGATGGATGCTCCTAATTTTATTTGTGACAAGTCCCTGTAGTGTAAGCCACCTCACATAGTTTCTTCTTGGTCTCTAATATAGAACCAAAGTATATTTTGCATTAAATGCATTTTCCTTCCTTCATCAATAATTTTCTAAATAGTAGGCATCTTCCTTACCACAAGTGTAAGCCTTCCACAAAGTGTGGTCCAATTATGCAATGTAGAACTAATGTTATTGAATGGAAACCATGTTTACCCCATTGTTCTTAATCTGATGCCCAGACCCCTCTAAACCTACACCATGCCCATACCACCTGGCAAGTCTGCTGCCCATCAGGCATGTGAAATCAGATTACAATTAAAAGTTCCGGTTCAGTACTCACCAATGCAGTCTATTTTTAGAGCATTTTTTTCCTGTATCCTTTTGTCGATACAAAAGTTAATAAGAGTTAGATTTGGGCATTCCTGGTATGGATTTAGAGGTAATTGTTTATTCCTTAGAATATGAGCTTACGATCTGTTTGTATAGAGATTAATAAGGTTTTGGTGACGATCCAGAAGCAAAATTTATTTTCAATTGTACGTCGATTTGTTTTCCAGTTCAGCCTATCAAAGTAATGCCGGTGAACCTATGACAAGAACTTCACCGTGAAGTCATCTTTTAAAGTATTTTATATTAGCGTATGATTTGTATTGATTGTCACACAGTGGAAAGTTCAGTACTGAGAAACAAATGTAGAGAATATGTGATAAAATTAATTGTGCTCTGTGTCTATGTGTGAAAAAAAATGCGATATCGTATCCTGACAAAACCAAGAGTGCGCCATTAGTGGCATATTATTAATATATGACCAATGAATTGGTAAAAATACTATTTCTATTATCTGCATGTCACTGGTTATCTGTAATTAGTGCTCACTTGTTCTTTGTTAGACTGACGCCAGAGCGTCCTGTTACTCCAGAGTCCTCTAATAAGGTTAGGGAATTTTGGCGGATGTGTATTTAGAGGTTGTTTTTATTCTTTACGTAGAAGAGTACTTCCCTTGTGTAACTGGTCATTACGTACTCAAGTCGTTTCGTACCCAATGTTATAGTCATTTCGTACATAAAGTACAACTATACCCACCTATAATTCGGCAAAGAAGTCCACAAAAGGTTTCAACAAGAATCTGAAGGCCTACATTCACCAAATTTTGCAAGACGTTTATTAGCAGATGTTGAGCAATACCAAATATGTATAGAGGAATATATCGATAGTGAAATGGCTCATGGAAGACAGTATTGACGAAAAAAACAAATGACTCAAAGATTTAGCTGATTAAGAAGTAAAGCTTAGAAAAGATAAATTTAAACAGACAAAATACTTTAAAATTCAGTGTTAACACCGACACAGACCAAAGGCGTTCAAATTCAGTGCAAATACTGACAGAGACAAAATATTTTCAAATTCAGTGTTAACAATGACAGAGACAAAACCCAAATACAGACTTTGAAGACTTAATATACCAACGAATTAGACACACAAGTATCCTCCATGGAGTATTTGAATGGATGAGCTAAAATATGAAATCGATAACAACAAAAACGAGTTTGAAAAGAAAAACAAAGTAATGTAGTGATGTACAATACTGAACAAACGTCTCCTTGTTCTACCCGTCTAAATAAAAAAAAAACTGACATAGTGAAGTAATGAATGTTGCTCTTAAAGCTAAAATATCACCTCAGATATTAGTCAACGACTCTGGATTAAACAGCATAAATTCGATAGCAGTCATTACTAGTCTCATTCTGTCGACGTGTTCGTTTAGTGTTAGTTGTGGTATAAGTGGTATATCAACGATTTTGATAAACTCTAACATTACCAATCCACTGTTTTGTTAATTTGAAATTCTTGACTGACAACTCAAAGTTGTCACCAATAATTATTTTCTATGCAAGTCAAACGTTGACGTAAACAATATGGACATGCATTTCATGTTGTTCTTTCCATCATAATCTATCCGTTTACCGATTACATTGTTCATTAGTTTGAGAAAAAAAAAAGGTCATGTTTGCAATCATTCTGGTTTCTATTTGAATTTTGTACTCAACTTCATAACGAATATAAGTCTAGTATTGTATCTTAGGTTTTTGTTACAAACAGGTATAGTGATTTTTTTCACTCCAAAAGCAACAGCAAGAACATGATACTGATTCGTGATCAAATATTTAAATATTTTAGCTTTTAGTTACCAGATCAATCTTGTTCAACATGAATCTACTCTAATAGGGATACGGGATATAAAAAATGTATTGATGTAGCTTATCTGTGCTCATGCATAATTTAAATTTTGATGAACTAATCATATATTCTATAATTTCCAATAGCAGCGAATGTTATATTATTTTCCTTCTTTTGTGTGTATGCATGTATGTGTTTAAAACAGAAGTCTGTAAACAATTTGATTTGCATATTGACTAACACCATAATACAAATTTATTTTTATAAACATGCAGGCTCAGTCTGGAGCTTATCCATATAGCTATTGTCTTGATTCACCCTCTAGAATTCTTTTCTAGTTAAAGGCGTATTAAAGAATAGTCTTTTTCACTTTGCGGGGTACAGGTGCGCACAATATTCAAGTCTTCATTATGAGTTCTTTAAATGTAAATATTTCAAAATATGTTTACTAGTTATTTTACATTTATTTATTTAACATTTATCATTTAATTTAGCAAAAGCTCATCTGAACTAACTCGTGAGTTAAGGTCTCATCTCCAGAGTTTTGGATACACCTGCCTGCTTCATGGACAATGTTTTCCGTTACCATATTGTAGCCTCAAGGTGTTTAGAAAGGATATGACCTGATGAAGAAAGTCAATATTTAGACATAGCAACTCTCTTGCAGCGATTTAAGGTGCACCGTTGATAACAAGCACTGGAATCGAAAGGCATTAGTCATACTCATGACAACGATTTGGCGTCATACTATTTTGAGTTGATTATTTTCATGCGAGAATAACGAATGCATTATAGCAAGCTGGTGTGCTCAGTTAACATAGAAAGTGTTTCTTCTCAGTCAAGACCAGAAACATAGTTCTTTGGTTTTGAAGTTCAATGCCATACATTACAGACCTTGTTACCAACACAATGTAAGCTAACAATGCTGACTAACACATTGTAAATATATTTTAGTGTTCGCTGCATGCAAAGTAAGATCATCCGCCTAAGATGCAAAAGACATACTTTCTCTTTCTGACACTGTTCTTATGCTTGCTTGCTAACATTGTGCTAGAATTTCTCTCTATTTTTGCGATCATTCTTATTTACTTGTTTTCGATGCATTCAGTTTTATTCTGCTCTTTTATTGTGTGCGTTTTCCACATGTTCATACGCATATCGGTATAAAGTGTTCTTCATACATTTTTTAAAGTGCTTATCAAATTTAATAACGTTACAGAAAAAAGATAAAAAATGTAAAATTGTTATTAATTACTCTATTATAACAGCATGTATTCTTGTGCAGCAACCATATAGTGATTGTCGTATGTGTTATGCCTATAGCAGGTCAAGTGTCACCATAAACGATGAAAAGAATCGATGACTGGGTTGACAAATTGGAAATGCAAAATACGTCACCAAGTTTGGCCTTTTTAAATTCCAATCAAGGAAAGAACAAAGGAAAATTGGCATTTGCAACTCCAAATGGAATTCAGCAGTATAAATTTGTGCATTTTGGTATGGAAAGTTCTTTGTAAACATTCCAGTATTTAAAGAACATGATTCCGTTAGGTCTAGAAAATGGTGATACTTACATTGATGACATGTGGAAAGATCACTCGGAAACCATTCAGAAATTTTTTGATCGTTCCAGTGATGCAAATTTAACAAGTTTTTCGGGTAAAGCTTGTGTTACATATTTAGGACATATTGTGGGTTGCAGCAGAGAAATTAATCCACAGTCGAAAAGGAATCTTTGACTTTGATATTAGATTTGCAAGACTTGAAGTGTATGTTAGCTCAGCTGAATATCCGATTTTTGTATTTACTGATCACAAGCCCCTTACTTTCATCAGAAAAATGAAAAGCAAAAACGCGGAGATGGTTGAGACAGAATTTGATGTTGCTGGAATACAAAACTGAAATTAGGCAGATCCAGGAAAATATGCTGTGATTACAGTTGTACTTTCCCGTGTATAGAAGCACTATATTGCTTTATGAACCAAGTTTACAATTTTTTTTATCAATGGAGTTTCTTTATAAATAATTTATTTTATTTGTTTGACTTATGTCCATTTTTGAGAATAGAGTTTTGGTGTCTTGCTAGTAAAATATTAATAGAATGTTTGCTTTGGTTTGAATTTTAGACACAGCCTTGATTATTTGATCTTATAAGGTTATAGTAAATGAACCTGCTGACGGTTTGAGGGGTTTGAGTTATTGCGACGTAGGTCAGGTAGGGTTGTGTTGCGACATATGTCAGGTGAAGATGTATTGCGACATACAGTCGTGGTGATGTTTATAAGCAAAGAAGAAGCGAACAATTATTCATTCCTATTCCTACTTCAATTTCAGCCTGGAGAAGTATTTACTGTTGCATTTAGATCTAATTTGATAGGAATTATATAATCAAACTATTCAATGGACTTACAAAATGATCATTGACTGTTTGGTCTTAGAAAATATTTGTGATTATTATGACTTTATTCAAAGTCATTCTGGATGATATTATTGTGATACAGTATGACTGTTCGCACATCGTTACATTCAAGGCTATTGACACATCAGAACATTCAATACCTGGGATGCATTTGAAACACTATACTTTTTGACGTTTGACAGCACATGTAGGATCGTTTGGGATTTAATTCACAATACTGTAAGGTTCTCTTAAATGTTTTAAATTATTTGTTTGAGTTTAGTAAACTTATTAGTTTTGCTTTTTCTGTTACTTAGTCTAAGACCACATAGTTGTTACATTACAGATGATCAAACTTTGTTTTGCATTTGTAACCTGTCAACCAATTCTACAATCAAATCAATCGTAGAAAGAGCCGAAGTGGTCCGAACGTATTAGATTTATTTTTGCAGTGAACTTTCCGGCAATGAAAATTTATGCTTGTTTTCTGTAAATTAGTGTGCCGACATATCTCTGAGGCATAAAATGGACAATGTAGTTCGAAATGTTCGATCGTTGGTAACTTTGAGGTCAGTCATATAGATTATACTTAAAATATATGTCGATCGCTGCCATTCGAAACACATCGGTTATTTAGAAAACAATGACTGACTGAAAAGTGATAATTGATCCAGCAATAATTTTTCATTTATAAAATCTTGCTAAATGCCATATTTAATCCAATCGTAGAAATAAGCAAAGTTTTCCAAATAGACTGAGTTTTCATTTTTAAGCGGAGACATTTCCGGCGAACAAAATATGTTATTTTTCTGTAAATTACTGCGCCTACATACAAGCCATTTGTTGCGTGGCTGGAGACAGACATTGGTCTTAATATGAGGTTTATAAGCATTTTTGGAGGGTCTAAATGTCGGGTTGAGTACTACAACTCAACCTTTAGGTAATGAGTAAAAGGATTTACGATCTAGAGATTTGTTAATTTAGTTTTCATTAAATTTAATAAAATGACTAAAATAATGCATTTGGTTTATAAAATCGGACCATTAAGGGAGAAAAAAGTAATTGACTACAATTTGAATAGTATGTCATGAAGGAAGATAGCTTTTTAAAACATTATCTGTAGCTGCATATATTTAAGTGAAATATAAAGTTTGGATATATTATTTTTCAATACAAATTTCCAAAAATATTCAAATATACTGTCATATATTAATTGATTGATAAAAAAGATGTTGTAATTAAATATATGTTTAAACAAACTTTTAAAAGGAATTAGATATTAAGTCTAATCTGTTTTTACATTGTAATAAACATCTTGTATGTCCGTGTTCGATACCTTACTGAGTGACATGACTTCTGCAGAAGATAGAGTGATTAATTTAGGTCCATTGAAATTCCTTTTTGAAAGCATTTCTCCACCTAATGAAACTGTACTGGAAAGAAAATTATATACGTGACAAATGTGGTGGAGGTTATTTGCTATAGAGTCGGAATATTTTGGGGCTACAGTCTCAGTGGGTCCTAACATTTCCATAAGCAATTGTTCTATTAAGACGGGGCCCCCAGAAACTACGTTTTGTGGGAAAGGAGTAATTATTTCTTGCTATACCACTAAATCATACAGCCCAATGCACAACTTGGAATGAACAGTTATTTTAGCCACCTGAACTACTTCTTTAAGATACTTTTTTGACAGCGTAACAGAACGGCACAAATTCCTTTCTCAGTAATTTAATTCTAAATAACAGTGTTTATATTGCCATTTTAATAACTCACAAGAACAGACAGGATATTGTATATTATTTTTAAAAAGTCAATGTGACCACGGAATTTATTGAGATATTTTATTTTCTTCTGAAAATATTTTAAATTATTATGCTAATTATATGCAAATCCTTCCATTCTGACAGTTAATGTATAACGTTTCTAAATGTTTTCTTTATTTATCTTTATAAATTCAGTGAAAAGTAATTTGTATAAGACTTGCAAGTGAATAATTTTACAGAAATAAACTTTATTTAGAAAAGATGTAGAAATTGAAGTGTATTCGGATAATTAAAAGTTTATAGTACACGCCCCCTCTCTTTATATGTAAGGCGAAAACAACTCCACATATATAAACATCCGCATTTGTCTTTTTGTATATCATGCCTGCAAAACAAGAAATAAAGGCGACATCCAAATTTACTTTATAATTACTTTTTATTTTTATGTTAAGACTTTATTTTTAACTCGCTCGACCCTCTTCTTTTATTCACGTCCACGGAGGAGCAATCAACCTAGTTCTTTGCATATTTCACTTGGGAAGATCCTAATTTATTTTATACGCACAAACTAAAGCTTTCTACTGAGTGTTCAAACAAGATGCCTAAATATGCATAAATATTGGTTACTGCGAGATTTCACCATTGCACTATTTTAATTGTAGGCGTAAAATTATCACCAAATATTAACAACAATCAATGATATTGACACAACCCATCTATTGCTATTCTTAGACAAACAAGGAAGTATTATAGACGTCACAATGTAAGCTACTTTCACTTTGGCAAGGTCGATAAACCTGACTGGTTTATGGTATTCTTTGTTGTGGATTATTTTAAACAAATAGAATTAGAACACCAATATTTACAGTGTCATACACTGAGATGGATAGAAATATAAGCATCAATAAAACCACTGAAAAAAAGGTGGGTATTTAATTGAGAGGGAGTAGATTTGAAATCAAAATGTGTCAGAGGAGAGAAATATTGAATCTAATTTAGTGTATAATATACTGTTACGTTATGTGTGTGCATGTTTGTAAAAGCGTGTGTGTGTGTATGAGAGAGAGAGAGAGAGAGAGAGAGAGAGAGAGAGAGAGAGAGAGAGAGAGAGAGAGAGAGAGAGAGAGAGAGAGAGAGAGAGAGAGAGAGAGAGAGAGAGAGAACAAAATTTCAAAAACCAAATATATTATTTGTGGAAATGTCCAGTTTATTGTCTGCACATGTCGTTAGTAAGTACATAAGGCATATTAATTACACAGTCCTCCATAGGTTAATATGATGGAGTCACTTGGGGGACATACATATCCCATGCTAAACGTCCATAAGCTTGATATGTGAATGCTGTTCTGAGGACAAAGGTGATTATGAGGACGAACGTGTTTATGAAGACAACCATGAATGGTAATGTTAAAATGGTAAACGAAAATGGATAGAAAGTTTGTGGGGACAAACAAGAAAAGTAATGTTAAAATGGTGAAGAGATAATGGTTAAATGTTTATGGAACCAACGGGAATGATATTGTTAAACATTTTATCTACAATCCAACACACCACATATACAAAAAAGAATCTGTTTTTTCCATACCCCTCCAAAAAAAAAATTCTAAGGGTAGGAAGTGTTCACAAAAGATGGATGATGATGTACTAGCAGTGGAATGAAAGAGACGTTCACTTTCACATAAACATAAACAAACTATAACACAACGAAGGCTAAAGAAGTGTTTATATCTTCCATACCAACACACACTATAGAAGGAAAAGTTGAAGGGATAAAATCGGATCTAAGTTTCAGTTGTCAACAATATATACATACACAAATAAATACATGCATACACAAAAAAATAAAACACGCAATTGTTTGGCAAATAAGATTATTATATATCTTTTCTAGTCGTCCTGGTGGCCATGAAAATGGTTGTGGCAGTTAGTTAACATAGGTTGGTAACATAAGTAAGTTTAAGCCTGACTTGTCTTCTCAAACTTTACCTCTCCACATAAACTCTTCCCTTCCATATTGCTGTGTATTTAACCATGGCTGTCCAAGTCGAACAGCATGCCCGAAATGATGTTTGATGACTGTATACATCTTGCTTGAATTGTCTTGAGACACATTTGGAGATTGTTTTTGTATAAATATCCTAAGACTGGATTGAAATCTTCCGCCAGTCCAAACCGAATTCAGCCAGAGCGTTCGATATTCTTTCCAATGAGAAGAGAGCGGATTCGTGACGTAGCATTCAATTTATAAATGAACCAGCTTTCCTACGGTTTACCATTGTGGAATAGTGTTACTATCATACTTATGTCTGAAACAATAAAGACAATGTATTGGGCTCAGAGTGATAGAATGATGAGTACGATTACTAATGTAGCAGTATCCAGTTTACCAGTATCAGTTATTCCAGAAGAGGCTGACCAGTTTAGCTTTCTCTGATTTTCTTTCGTTTTTGCAAAAATGTTTGCCTGCATCGATCTAAAGTACACTATCTTTAGCAATTATTAACATAAGAAAACTAATTTTGCCAGACTAGACAAATGTATCAGACTTATTTATATAAACCCATTGGAAAGAGACCTTCAACATTCTATCAGTACACCCACTCTCACCTCTACTGTAAACACCCATCGGTCACCTAGGGATACTACACAATGTCTACCATCTCAAGCAAAACGTAAATTTCCTTCCCTGTGATTCAATGGTGTGAGAGTGTTTTCTTTCTTAGCCATATCATTAAAAAAACAAGCCAAAGGGTCGCTGACGTTTCTTTGGCATATTCTCTTTGAATCAGAATCTCAATGATAATTTCATTACAGATCACAAAGTCTATTTCTTTCTTTCTTTCTTTCTTTCTTTCTTTCTTTCTTTCTTTCTTTCTTTCTTTCTTTCTTTCTTTCTTTCTTTCTTTCACTGTCTGACTTCTGTTTTAATTTCTTACTGGTATGGGGTTCTTCCACTGTCTTCTAGTTGTCATGATTTTTTGCATTACTGGTATGGGTGTTTCTTTTGTATGTAGTAAACTCTCATCTTTCCATTTTCCTGGTTCTTCTCTTGTTTTCTTATGAAACTGAAGAGCAATGTCCATCTTTTTGACAATAATAAAAGATGTTGTAATAAATTTGGACTATGCGCATTTGGTTATAGCGCCCAATTTTAAGGAATTCTTCGATTTTTGTGATTGCTTGATTGATTATTTGAACTCGGTCCAGTGGAAATATTCCTTTTCCAGAAATAATTAGCCAATTACTAGGAGCAAACGTAACGGAGTGAAGTGTTTTTGAGCTTTATGATGACAAGGTTTACTTTCGGCGAATTCAGGTCAGAGCCGTATGAGTGTCCATGTCGTTCCACAGTCTCAGTTAAAATTTAGAGGTGTTCATTTGATGTGTGACTGCACGTGCAGTATTTATGATTGGAGACTGGTAAATCACACAGTGGGAAAAACAAGAAGTTATTTGGAATATACAGTTTATATCACGATAGTGGCAAATGTGAAGCAATTTTACAGGTGAAATGTGGCCCTAAACCATGGTTTGACTGGCCTAAGGTGGCGTTGTAAAAATAATTCCTTGTGCTAAGGGAAGTTGTATAGTTTTACGGCGTGAGATGCTGACGGTACGGAAAATTGCTGAAGAGAAGCCATGCAAATACGCAATTAACAGACAATTGGAAAGTTGTGAGATCTGTGGTCTTGCATTGATTACAGTAAAATGTTTGTATAGGATGGACACGTTGGGCTTTCAAGTTTACAACAGAAGTTGTATAGAAGTCTTTGGAAATTTCGGCAAACTTACGACTTCTAGCGGAATCACCCCAGAATTGACACCGTTAGGCCAAGCAAATACCCCTGGGTTGAAACAATATATTTAGTCTTGTTTATCTTATATTAGATCTTTTCTCTTTTCTCCTGTCTTTCCTTTGCTTTGACGTTGTGAACATTGTTTAGTCAGAGGTTTTCTCTTGAGAAACATATCGAGTGTCTTGATTTTTACCTCAAAAAGCAGGCAACTTCGGTGGCCTAAGTGATTCGAGCTGATACGGGAGGTAGCGCATTCGAACTCGGCCTAATCATACCAAAATGGTACGAACAACTTTCTCGGTAGGTTCTCAGCACAAAGAAGATGGTGTTAGGACTGGTCGGCCTGCTGTCAGGATAATGTGACATGATGCAACATAGTCTGCAGCACAATGCCTCAATGGTAGGCATCACTATAAACTGCCACCTGCAGACATCGTAGTAATATGACTGAAATGTTTTAAAGCTACGTTAAAAGTCCAAATCTCTCTCTCTCTCTCTCTCTCTCTCACACACACACACACACACACACACACACACACACACACACACTACCTTCTCGAAAAGAGTAGTCTGTAGTTCTATTTGAAGTATAGTTTTTAACTCATCTCTGTAAATCTTTGACTGACTAGAAGGTCGATCTGTTTTGACTCATGAATCTGAGTGCACTATGGATTATATATTCTTCGGTTGAGAAGTGCGCTCTATATATAGGGAGAGATCATGTAAAAAACTGTGTGAAAACAAATTTAGTAACCAAGATGAAGCGATCGTAATTTGCAGAGAAGAAACCGGAAGAAGTCAAGAGCCGAAGACGACTATATGTGTTCCCTTACGTGCAAACTGAAGTTTTAGCACAAGATTTTGCCAGTGATTTCGAAGATGACATGTGTGAGCCTGAACCAGCACCATCAACATCTAACACATGACCATTGGAGTCCAGATTAATTCAAAATAAAAAGTCTTTCGGTTATTATTACAATCAAGAGATGCAAAAAATGGCTTCCATAAAATTTAGAACCACGGCTTACACCTAAACGATGCAGTTTGAGGAGTTTATGTCTGAGGTGCAACCAGAGAGAAATCAGCAGTTATCGCTACAGATTTTTGGGATTCCTTATTAATGACGTTGAAACGTCAACGTCAAGCAATAGAGGACGATCGTTTGAGACACTTTATTCTTGATGACAGTTTGAAGCTACTGTACGGATAGAATTTAGTAGACCGACAGAATTAACACTGTCCAAAGTCATCGATAAAATTCAATCCAATGACGACTTTACCAGAAACAATGGTAAATCCATCCTTTACATGACTAATGATTCACCTCACAGAGGTGCTTTTAAACAGAAATGTGCTATTGGTGGACGAGAATCGTTGTGCCAGATGCAGTATCGTTCAAATTAACACCTGGCAAGATCACATGTACTTAGCTGGTGCTTAGTATGGGTCAGATGCTATGCGGGAAAGAATTGACCGCAGATTGGAGAAAAAACGTAGGAGAGGATTTAAAAGGCCGATATAGCAATACAACGAAGAGAAGTTTAAGTATTATGCAACTAGCTTGCGTATCTAAAGAGACCGTACATGGCATTCCTGAAATGCAGAAACTTCAAAAGGTGTTTGATCCTCGCCTTATGTTGAAAGCATACACTTAAGTCGTTCGCAGTGCTCTTATGTTTCGAAGATGCAGTAACACAGATTGACAATACATTCACGTATCTTCATATGAAGATCTTATTCAAATTAATAACTCAGCGGCACATATTGTCATGGAAGAATGCCTTTTTGTGACTAAATCGTTCATTGAACACCAATATTACATCCAAAACTATGAGGATGAACAGAAGAAAGACTTAAAAGTAGATCCGCAAAGGAAGAAAGAGAAACATGTAGATTTGATATTTTTTGACTTTGAATATACAAAAGAGACTCTCATTTAGGTTCCTAATTTTGGTGGAACTCATCGTGCCTGTGAGAAGTGCATAGAAAAACCTATATTTTTTCATTGTCTCAATAATAGTAAGATTTCAGAAGGACGTGATCCTACAGACGAAACATGGATCGAAGATGACATCCAGTATTAAGCGACTTCCATCGATATGCTACTGTGATCGCTCACAATTTCTTGGAATGTGACAAATCATTTCTTTTGAAATATTATTCAGAGCAAGGTGCATAATACCTAACACTCATGGGACAAGTACAGTTTAATGATTCAAAGAGTTATTGAACCCTTCTTTTGATTAGAATGACAAAATGTATGGAATGACAGAAATATGCAAAGCCTAAATATTAATCGACACGTAGTGCCTGCATGTGCCTGACGTTCGCTATTACGACCACGATGGAATGCACACAGAACGAGAATGATTATACTCTTGATATCAAACACATTTGACTTTAAAAAATAAATGATGAAATATTGCCAATATGATGTAGATCTTTTCCGATGTCGGTTTGGAAATTTTCGAAAATTGTTTCCGTATCACGGAGGAATCGGTCTCTTGAAAGAAGCAAGCTACTGCTATCGCTAAAGCGGTTGGATTAGACTATCGAAATCATTCTTAAGAACAAGCAAGCCACTATACCCTATTAACGAGGGAAATACAATAATATTGCTCCCACGGAGTCAATCTGACATCTCCCAAGCAATATTCTCGACTAAAGAATTCTAAGAAAATTGGTCTCCTAAATTTTGGTTTTTAAAGTGTTCGCCATTAATTTCTCTGACCAATCGGAAATAACTGTTCACAAAATTCTCTCAAAATGATCATGTCTTTCATCAGATTTTGACAGCCTAAGAAACTGTTGCAATTATCTTCCTTTGAAAATGAATTATTTGACATGCGCCCCTTTTGAAACGATACAGTCAGAGTTCTAATGAAAGTATGTCACTGTACCGTAAAAACGACCCGATTACTGCTACTGAAGCATAAACATAGACCCTTTTATGTTCCAGAGATGAAGTAAGAAATAATCTGTGAACTTTCTTAAGACCTTTCTGGCTTGACTATGTTAACTTCAAAGCACAATTTATTCAACCTTAAGTTTCAATAAGTCTTCAGAATTCGCTACATCACATACCCCCTCAGTTTTATCTCTCATTCAGGCGTCGGTACTACACGATGCTTTTGTGTTGGCTCCATTACTTGTGTGAAAGTTCATACAAATGGATACAACATTGCAGAAACGGCAAAGAGCATACAATTTGAATTATTTATTTGGATAGTATGATAGCTCTTAGATCGTCTATTATTCCATGATTGCTTATTTCGCAAATGATCTACGTGTTTCCATCAACAAAAAATGAAAAGTATACCATGGAAATATTGTACGATCAACGACGCTAGAGGTGATGTCAAACGATGAAAATATGAGTGCATGATTAAGATCGACGTTTTAAAACTGATTGAAAATTTCGACGCATTACCCAAAGCTACAACGTGCTGGACGGATATTAAAACTTTGAATCTACGAGACAGTTTGTTTGGAGGACTAACCAATATAACACGCTTGCTGTACAACGTAGACGAACATCAAGAAGAAAAAAATAAATACTCGATATGGTGTTTGTAACGTTGCGTATGCAAATATACTCGATCCTCTACCGGTCACCCTGAAATGTCAACCGAGCAGATCGACGTGAAACATTGATCCAACGTAAAGTAATATCTCCATATCACTTGTATCAAACTGTTTCAACACATCACTGACAAGGAAATCCAAATTTTATTTTATGCCGTTCGTGTGCTGAAACATGTAGCCAAGACCATTCTTGTTGTCACATTGACGAGGAATGCGCCTTGACAAGAGCTTGGATGGGTGTCGGTTTCATGAGCTAAATCGTGGATACCGGCTGTTAAAATTATACAAAATTTGGCACACCTCAGAACATTATAATAAAAATGACGATTGAAATAAAGGAATGCACTAACAAATGTGCGATTGAAAAGATATACGTGACAGAAAAGGCTTTGTGTGTGTGTGTGTGTGTGAATTTAATTTTTAACGTAGCTTTAATAAACTTGCAGTCATATCGCTACGATGTCTGCAGTGCGGAAGTTATGTCTAGAACTGCAGAATGATGTCTCTGACAGGTAGCGTCATGTTCCGCCCAGTCATCCTGTCACCAGGCCGACCAGTTCACTAAACTCCAAATGCGCCTAGTAAGGCAGCTGTAAGTACCATTTTTGTAAGTCTATGGTAAGACTCAGCTAGGGTTCGAATGAATGACCTCCCATATATCATAGTCAGATGCTCTAACCGTTAGACTTCTGGAGCGGACGGAAATCCACTGATGCTTGGATACAAAAGAAGTGCCTGAGTACCTGTAAAAGAAATTAACTTTATACCAGTGCAAGAAGTGAAGATAAGTTAAAGAACAAGTTAGAAACTGTCCTAGAAGAGCCATGATACAGGCAGAAATATAACCAGTCCACGAGAGTACCATTTTAAAATAGAAACGATTGAAGGAAGAAATAGCTTCGCCAGAAATTAGAGGCCATGAATCTCGCAGATTAGAAGAACACCAGATCATATGCATACATTTTTGGGGACACACATACATATCTAACATTGAAAATATTGAAACACACACAATCATACAAGCACACACATACAGACAGACTCCTCTTATGACAGCATATGTTTTTCCGTTCGAGTGTCATCTCATGTTTCACTGTCACAAAACACACCTTTGAACTTGGTGCATTTATTAAATTCCCGTAGTCCTCATTACATTTTTTTACATTATTTTTCATGGAGAGCCCTTAGGTTTCGCACTCCACTACTAGTGATTGTAGTGAATTTTAAAGC